>JAVJIF010011129.1:0-92540 GCA_038442645.1 Agave tequilana | reverse complement strand
GTGTGGCCGACGAGCCATGTGGTTCGGAGCTGGAGCACCAGCTGAAGACTTTTAGAGCTCGGCTCCCAGACAGCTCATAAAATGGATTGGAAGCTCTAGAGAGAGAGAAATCCCGGGCCGTCTGTCGGATGACACGGACCGGGCTGGCCCGCCAGGCTGACCGGACCGAGCTAGGCCGAGCCGGGGTGGCGGCCCACGGGCTAAGCGCGGCCCCGAACCCCTGGCTCGCGCCAACCAGTGGGCTCCATCGACAGGACACCTCGTCCTGCCAACTCGACAAGGTGTCGTCATCGTCGACGTCACGATGGCGGTTGCGGCGGTGACGGGGGCCAGCGAGCGGTTGAAAGCGCCTGAGACAGCGGCGGTGGTGTGGTGGCCGTGGCGAGGGGATGCCGGCCGGAAGCGGGTGAGGGAGAGGGAGTAGTCGGTGGTGAAGGAGAAATCAGCCATGTAGAATGAGAGAGCTCTCCCGACTTTGGTTAATCCATCACTAATCTCTATTTGGAATCAAATAATATGGATGTATACCGTAAGGGCTGAGGTTCTAGATTTGGAGCCTTTGGTGGAAACGTTCACTTGTAATGTAGTGTATATGAATAATATAATTATGTGTATGGGACAATAATATTATATATATTATACTTGTCCTCAGATGGTAAATTAACTTATTTGATACTAAAATTAAGACAAAAGAGAGTAAAGTATGTAATTCAGTGTAATGCATGAAAGGTTAGCATATGTATTATTCTCTTGAATTCAATTGTAGTTCACTAAAAGTAATTTGTTTAATATTATTTTAAAATTAACTGTAATTATTTTCCTTTCTTATTATACCTAAAATTGCTCCAAGATGACATCCCACGGTGAGATCAACATCAGTTGCAAGAAGCTTCCTTTTGCCATTTGGATCTTTATGTGGTTCATCTCGAATCTCAGTGGACCTGAGCTGGAGATTGACAGCTTTAACGCACAATGACAAGGACTCATTTGAAGGTAGTTTCATGGATTAAAATGTTTATAACTTTCAAGATTTATATTAATTTTATGACTCTTCTACGTACCACCCGTTTGTTAAAGCTAAATTTATGAGCCAGATGTACCTTGCCGGCGAATGAACTCGTCCCTGGGTGAAACTCACCTGACTCGTGAAAGCAGCTTGATGACCAAGGGGGCTGCAATGTTAGATAGGGTCAAGATGTGACATAAACTCTTATTATTATTGTTATGTTTTCAAATATAAATTTGTTTGGATCTTTGTCATTATTATTATCTTGTGTTGAAGTAAGAAGAATGAAGATTAATCATGCCAACATATTAAGCTAACGTTTTCACGCATTTTATTGCCGACAGGCGTTAGAATGGTATCCTTGTCTTCATCTAATAAGGTTTCCTGCGACTACAGAGTTCCCATCCAAACAATTGGCAACAAAAAGGGGAGAGAGGAGACTCCAAAAATCTTCTCTCTTGAAACTTCCAACGAGTCACAGACCAATCTACAGGTTCTTGTGATAAACATTGTAATTCTCTCTCCCAAACGACAACTCTACGCCAGGGCGATCAGGGCACAAGCCAGGACGAAGCGCCACAATTTTTTGAAAGTTTGTCATTCTGAATTTTTTTTTTAAAAGGCTGATATTGATAGATTGAAAGTTTGCCATCCTGAATTTGTACATATTTCTCTCTCATCTGCATCCTTTCTTCAGAGGGTTTGGTTCACCTTATAAAGACTCAAATTCTGTGGCCATCTGAAGAAATCGGAGTCCCAATCGATCTTCAAAGGAATCACAGGCAAAAATCATGGTCAGTGTTTTAAAAATCCCTTTGAGATCGAATTAAGATCAAAGTTTCTATCTTTTCTTGTTTATGGTCTTTAATTGGATGTTTGATTTTGATATCAAAATTTCTATCTTTTCTCATGTTTAATCTTAGTTTATCATTAGTATTATGATTTTAATTGATTTCTAGTTTTTTTAATTATTATGATTATGTAATTCATAAAAGATAACATATTTTATATATATGTAAAAAAAAAAAAGGAAAAATGCCATATTAATTTTTTTTAGACATATTTGTTGGCTTATATAAATTTTTAAGATTACTTCACTAATTAATATTAATTGTTTTGATAGAGTTTGTTGCTGCTTAAACAATTAAAACTGTGATTATTTAATCAATTGGAACTCTTATTATTTTAATAAAAATAATTATTTGATGAAAAAATTTATTTTGACATAAATATAATTAGTATGTTTAGAGGCACAATTTAGAATTTCCTAAGACCACCCATGCTCTAACACTTGTCTTGTGACAAAATGAATGCTAATATTTACAAGATTCCGTTCTTCCCATTAATATATCAGTTTTAAGGTAAATTCGCTCAAATCATGTTCCTGTTTAATCTTTTAACCCGAGTAATACATGTAAACAATCCTTTATTGACAAATTTAGATGCGACTTTTTAAAACAAATAATTATGATACTACTCCTTTAAATTTTTATTCTTCAAAGCGCAAGATTCTCTCTTTATTTGTGCAATGACTATCATACAAAACTGTATTACATTCTAAGCCCTTGTTTTGCGCAGAAAAATGGTGTAATTAATAATATAATTGAGAAGTCACATTTATAACTAAATAAAGTAATGCCTCACTCTGAGCTGTAGTAACTTGCTGCAGTCCAGAGACTCAATCCATCATGCCACCGGTTCAAACAAAAACTGGTCATGACATGGGAATCTTGTAACATATGGCTTGAGAGAAAGTACAGTAAGAAGCACAATGAAATACTCAAAAATCTAAAAGAAAGGGCCTGGAAAAATCACATGACAAGATTATGTCTTCTTAAATTTGTACAAATAAAATCATTCCCTAGCAGGTAACTGCTAGTTCTTTGTTGGCGTAAATTTTGATTTATATATGAGACTACATACTATAAATGAAAAAAAAATCGAAATAAAAAAAATGGCCTTCCCCAAATCACAAATACTTAAATTGTAGTAACCAACACCACACAAAACTGATACAGCCTGATACACATCACAAGATACATTAGGACCATGCAACCCGTAAATAATCACATGAATTACAAGAAGATAAGGAAGAATTCATACTGCGAGCTAAGGCTGGATGCCTATCATCTAGGAAAAATGGCACATCAGCCCCCAGCATCATTGTCACCTCGGCTTAGCTTCGCTTCCCTTGCTTCGGAATGATGAAAGAGAGAAGAAGGAGCGAGGTGCTACAAGAATTTATCACAAAAACAAGTCAAAAACCATAGAAGAATACTATTTTTGCCATTTGAGGAAATAACAGAAGAACACCATAGAGTACCAAAGAAGAAGAATATTGGGGGCACAGATGCAAGTATTTTATCCCAACATAAATGAAAAAAAGAAACAAGAATAAAAATAAACTAAGAGGTCCTAGCAAACTTTTGGCGCCTTGAGATCCAAAACATAAATATTGACATGCACAGGTAGTTCTGATGTCATAAAATGGTCTCATCTGGTTCATCATCAGATATGGGATTCTGTTTCAAATGGCTCTTTTCTTTCAACTTCCATACAGATGGATGAAATTTACTATAGGAATTCATTTTCTTATCCTTAAATACCCTTTCCCTAGTCAAGAGAATTCTGGTGGTTGCTCCATGACTAATGTGTTCAAACGGTGTGGTCAATAAGATAGGTCTTCCAACCAATGAGCTTGCTTTACTTGGTTCTATAAAGATCCCCCTCTCACAATTGCCTCGTATCCAAGAAAAATGTACCGCTCATATATATTATTGGCATTTGGTTAATAATTAGTCATAATATGCTTCATTCTTCTATGAAGCCTTCTCAAATTAGCATTGTGTTAAATAACCAGCTATTTGATGGGTAACTTGGCTTCACTGATGACCGTGAGTGTACTTACAAGTCAACTTTAGATTGAATAATTTCGGTCCACAAATGGAAATAACATACCTTTTGTAGATAGGAAACCAAATCTATGCATCCTTTACACAAAGCATGAAAAGGTGTATGTGGCCTAGCATGAGATGAACTAATAAAATATGTATGCTTCTAATTGTTTTCTTGCATTATCATCAAAGCTTCAAGGCATTTTAACAAATAAATCTAAGTAACCTTTGTGAGAAATGCTATCTACTTATTCAGAATATTTATAACAGGCCGAGCAAACATAATTCTAAATTAGCGAGGAGATACTAAAGAATTGTTACCTTTTTATAGAGCTTCCAGACAAATGATCCTCCCTCAACTTGAAGTTCGCAGGAGCACTAAGAACGGAACTTTGTAAGGATTGAACTGCATGAAACAAGTCAAATAACAAACCTGGAATAAGCTAGCTTCTCACACGGAGGAAAGACTAGTGAAAACTACAATGGTTTGACTAAGATCTGAAGCAAAAAGAAGTGAATTGTTTGAAGCAGCCTTCTTTTCAGAGTTATGCACAACACAGGACCATACAATAACTTTACGCATAGTCTAACTATGAGTCCATGATCAAACAGAGTTCTGCAGAATACAGGACCATAACTTGTGCATGGATCACAAAGGAAGGAGTATGAAGGCATGCAGCTTAGTCATTAGATGATGATAAAGGACTGGCTATGAATTTGTATGCTAGTGAGCACAGCATAAGATGGACTTCATTACAAGAGGCATGTTGACAGGTTTGCGTCAGTGCTTGTTTACCCATTCAGCTATCTATTGCAGCCACAGCTTCCACAATAATGTTGTGACAATGGAAAGAGTTTTGAGACAATTTTCATTCTCTCAACAAGGTTAGCAAATTCCAAGGTCTTCAAACGCATACTGTCCATGGTGTGCTTGAAGTAGCCAGTCTAGCAGCTTAACAGGAGGTTGTTTGATGGCAAGTTCAGAGAAAGTAACTAGATAAGAACAAACTGCAAGGAAGTCCTTGAAATATACCTCCAATGCATGGATTGAGGACATGCTGGATATGGTTGTCTTTAGCAGAACAAAATATCAAGTTTGAACTCTTTAAAGTAATAGCATCAAGATGACTATAACAGTAAAATTGTACTTGTACAGTACAAGACGAGGACATTGCTAACAAATCACTAAATCTGAAGCAATGAAATTCTAAGAGCACCAGGGTAGTCATTGTCATCCAACCCCTTCTGTTACACTGGAATGTGGTCCATCGTGAAGTTCAATTCATTACACAAAGGAATTGACCATGTTTTACGACCAGCTGCAAACTTGATGTCAACCTCTCAGGTGCCAAAAGCAGCTAAGGACACTATGATTAAGAAAAGGTTGTGCCATCAAAATGTTATCTACAGTGAAGCACAAATTCAAAAGTTCAGAAAGCTTCCACAAAAAGTTCGACCACATTTTATACCCTGCTGCAAACTTGGACTACTCCATGTGTTGGTGCCAACTTCTTAGCTAAGGAACTATGATCCAAAAAAGGGGCCTGCCATAAAAACTTAATGACCAACTTGTTTGTAGATAGACCTCCTATTGTTTGGTCACGCATTCCAAGTCAATGCAACCAACGAACCATCCTCCAATTCCCCTGGACAAAAGAAAAGCCTAGACAAAGAGGTAAGATAAACCTTTGCTATAGGGAAGCACAGTCTCTCTAAGGTGAATTATGAGCCAGAGCCAATGGAACAAATTCCTGAACTAAGAGTCTAAGGGCAACCAATAGATCTTAAGGAAATATGAGACCTTCTTCCTTGAGCCATCCTCTAATCTCAGAGTACCAGGTTGCTTACTAAATTTCATGACATATCCTACCATCATCATCTGATCATTTACAATAAGCATATATAATAATAATTTTGTTGTTTTATGAAGTTTACTAACATCACTAGTAGCCATCAATTTCTCTAACTGTTCACCGGATTATTCACCAGTAGATCTGAAAGATGACAATACATAATGTACAGGTATCACCGGAACTGATTATGATGTGTCATGTGCATCAGAGAAAATAGCAGAAATTGGCACTAACAAAACAGTGAAGCAACTGGAGTGAAATAAGAATGTATATATATATATATACCTGGTTCAGGAAATGAATCGCCATCGTTGAACCCATCATAAGCAGGTACAGAGTAGCCCTTCTTGACTTTCTCAATTCATCTGAAGTTCGAGATCCCAGCTCTCGACCATCTTCTGTGTCATCATCGCCTTCAGAAGCTGTCGAGGCAGATACCCAGTCATTTACTAGATATTCTGCGCCTCTATTTTTCCTCCCAAATTTCAGTAACCGTTTAAACCCCTTAGTCGCATCTTTGCGTGGATGATGTGAGCATTGGCAACAAGGACAGGTATCTGAGCACTCCCCCATTTCTTTCTTATTCGAGCAGCATCAGCATCCATCATCTGGTTCAATGGGTGAGAACTCCATGACGCTGGACTTAAAATAGGAGAATCCACAGAAGCATCAATATCTGATGCTTCATGTGCATAAGAAAATGAATGGAAGATGTTTGAGTTCCATGATCCAGGGCTTTCCCCGGTGACTCCTGCACATTACATGCAGGAGGATTGAACTTGGAGGATACAGCAACAGAGTCTTCTACATCTTGCGATAGTGATCTCAGAACATCACCGTTCTCTGATCCAGGATTATCATCCTCACTATCAAATCAGCTGGAACATCTGTAGTCTGAAGATTTCCTTCAGCAGATGCTCCATCAAACTCTTCTTCATTGACTTTAACAATATCGGGCGAATCCTCTTGCTGGTCCATCAGACCTTCAAAATCTTCCTCATCTTTCAGAGCCTCAGGTTCGTAGAGGCTTTCAATTTAGCTATACCTGCTCCAGCACCGCACCTCTTCTGTTGCCCTTCTTAAGGAATGGTTTCAACTCACTACTCTTCTGAATGTTATTACACGCTGCTCCATTTGCTCCTTCGAAAAGTTCGCCGTCAAGTTAGCCCCATCAGGATTGAGAGGTGAGTGATCCTTCAACTCACCAGGGATGGCTAAGCTTTTTCTCATGGAATGAGACCTTCGTGATTTATCTTCCTTAACAAGGTTTGCCTCGTCAGCAGCACTCCTGCTTCGAGCAAAGTTCTCGGCTGTGAACAGGAAGTATCCTTGGTAAGTTCTGTTACAGGCTTTGTGTTTTCCTTTCTAAGGTCAGAGAAGCCGGGAACTGATTGTGCAAGTGCATTTTCAGGTTGAGTCCTACGTCGCATGGAACCAGAATTGGTTGCCTTGGCGGAAGGCTTAGGAATAGGCGCTGCTGACATTTTAGGAGTGGAGAATGATAAGCTTTTACCAGATACAAGCTTCTTGGAGCTTGTAGAAGATTCATTGCCAGATAAGGTATCACTGTAGGATCTTTCTTGGGCATAAAGGACCTCCTCAAGCTCTTGTAGATCTTCTCCTTCTTCCTGGAGATGGTCTATTGTCTGTTTTCCATAAAAAGAAAGAAGAAGAAAAAGAGTCAACCCACTAGCAAAATTCTTTAACAAAAATGAAATGACAGTTTATATAAAATCTTGACAGGAAAAGAACATTGGCCAGTTTAGCATAAACATTTTAAAGAAATGAAAGAAACTTGACATTATTCTTAGGAAGGGATAGTATGAAATAAGACCTTACGAAGTTCAGCTCAGCAACTAATGGCTTCATTTGGTTCATAAACTGAATGAACTAGTAAGGTTTTTAACTCGTCATGAAGAAGCTGGGTTTTACTTTACCATTCCAACTGTTTTTGCTTTGTCCCAAGTCAGGGTTTTTTTTTTTTTTTTTTTTTTTTTTTTTTTTTGGGCTTGGTTTAAAGTAAATGTGTCCACCATAACTGTTCCTGTAATTAATCATCAGTTGCAACTCTTCTTGTTGAGCATAACAAGAATCATCAGATGATAAACTTAAACCAAAAATCGCAACATGAGCTGATCTCAAACATGAGCAGTCCTCATTAGATATAACCTATTGTATATCAAGAGTAAGTGTAACAATGTATGGTGAGAACGAATCCTTATCATGAGAAGATCCAATAGAAAATGAGGGGAAATGATGGCAGATCTTCATACCTTATTAGTCGTAAATCCACATCATTTAAGTTTAGCATGACTCAGAAACACATAGAAAAGGAACATTGCTTCATTTAAATGATTGCATCGGCACATATCTCAACATAGGATGGGCATGGCAATGAACTATTGAACACATACACATCGCTATGAACAGTGTGTATGTATCCATATAATGTAAATGCGCTGAAAAAGGGAAAAGCTAAATGTAACACTTACCTCCAGACATATTAAAATTTAAAAGAACTAACATATTAATAAATAAATGCTATGGAAACATATAAGAAAAAAGAGTTTGATACCTGCCCTTGGTTTTTTATAGCTGAGTGAACATTGAATGATCTCATTTTCTCTGCATGGCGACGAGCAAGTGAATCTCGTTTATCAGCAGATCCTGCAAGCTTAGTCTTCATCTCAGCCTGACTTCGTTCTAGACTGTCATGCATTGCCTTCATCTTTGCTTCCTTCTGGGGCCTTTTTGACCGCCACTCTTCCCTCAGCTTTGCATCTCGTTTTTGCATATATTTCTCATATAGTTTTCCTCTGGAAGCATCTGATGGACTGACAGTGCCAAGTTTCTGCTTTATACTATTGGCAGAATCTAAATTATCGACCATCTTCAGAAGCAAGTTAGTGTCAAATTCCACTCCGTTGCTCAAACTCTCAGTAGGTATGTTCCCCTCTGAAAATTGATCAGGAAGAACATCTACCGGCGTCTTGTCAGCAGGTCTCAGCGCTTGATCATCCATGGTTTTGCCTCTCCGTGTGGAAGCTGTTTGGTCTCCATGAACCCTGAGCTTGTGTGCAGCAAATAGCTTTTCCAGTTCATCAGCCTTCATTTGAAGCTCAGCATTCCCTTTCAATGGCCTTGCCACCTGAGCCTGCTCCACAGGTGTGTAGAAGGAAGTTGAAGCACCTCCTCCCCTTCCTTAGCCTTCTTCACAGAGGAAACCGGGACATTTGTCCCTTGATTAGGCACCCTTTCATCTCTCCTTCCATGCACCTTCTTCATCTGATCAGCAGTGTACGTTCTCCCATGCAGTTGCATTCTCTGGGAACCAGAACCATCTTCGACAGAAACTTTGAATGATAGATGGGAAACAGTAGCTTCCTCTTTCCTCCCTCCCTCTTCGTTTCCTGGATATGTTTTCCCGTGTGATTGGGAAAGCAGATCGCTCTGTCGAGCGATACCCTCCAGCTTACCTAAGGAAGTTTTAGATTGAAATTGAGAATCCAAATGAACTTTCGGTTTTGCACCACCATCTCCTGTTTTTCCTGTAAATGTCCTGATTTTGGTTGTTGAGGGTGCTGGACCCCTCATTCCGGTGGTATCTTCTCCTGCTTGATCCTTTGTTCAGCCTTCAACAGTGTCGTTGCAACTGCTCTGGATGGTATTAGTGATGGTGCTTGATCTTTCATTCTAACATTTTGCGCTGCAACTCCATTAAACTGATCAAGAGAGGTGGTATGGTCTTTCAGTTTAGCACCCTCCCCTGATTCTGAAGGAGGTTTAGAACTGGCTTCGGTATCAGTTTCATCACTGAACCCACTTTGACGTTCTCTACCCACAGAAGTGCCAAATTGTGTATGAGGGTCACCATGCCCCCTTTCCAGAGCTGGTTCAGAGTGAGCTTGGAAGGTTCTGGCAGTACCTTCTCTCGGTAAAACATAATCGCTCTTATCTCTATCCTTAGTAAAAGATCTGTTTGTGCCTGGGATGGAGACAAGAAGAAGATGAAGACGTGATTGCGTTTCTTTAGGACCCAGCCTAGGCCAAGATGTTGCTGTGTCTTTCATCACTCCAGCCCCCCCTCTTCAATCTTATTTCCAGATTGAACATGTGAATTAGCGGATGAAGTTGGAGTCCCTGCAACACTTTCACTCTCCTTTCTGTCGCTACTGAAACTGTTGTTAGTAAGATCAATACTCATGTCACTGGCACCACTCCATCTCCTCAATACTGATTTCTCCATAGACACATCAGATGGTAGCCGCCGGTGCTCCCCTTTCCAGCCACAACCCTGTTGATTCCGCCTCCACCAGAACTGCTGCTGGCAATGCTAGCACTTACAGATTGCTCTTTCTGCTTGCTTTCAAGAGGTTGATCCGGTCCTGAACGCTCAACCGTCTGGAACCTCCTGCAGCTGGCTGAACTGGCTCATCTGAGGATACAACACTAGGAGACGGATCCTCCTTGGCCTTGCTCGTGTCTTTCTCCATGAGGGGATGAGCACCGGACTGTATCTCAGCAGCAGATTTTTGTGGCACTTGTCCACTAGTTGGGTTGTGGGTCTCAAGCCCAGAGCCACTACTTCCCCTAATGGATGGTCTGAAAAGGCCAAAAGGCTCACTTCAGGTTCATCTATCGACATATCAGAGCTGGAGGAAGAGCGGATGTTGGCATCATCAACGCCCTTCCATTGTGGATGTATCAATGGAGGTGGTGATTGCTGACGAGTTATCAGCTCAGGCCTCCGCTGGCACAGTGAGATAAATTTGATACATGCTTCACTACAAGGCCACACCACACATACTGTATCAGAAAGGTCATCAACTCAAAATTTATCATAGCCAGTCAGCTTAACAACAAAATAAATGAGATTGAAGAGATGGCGAATTGTTTTCTGCTCACATTTTCACCTACTACAAGATAATAGATAACAGAGATGTCACAGTGTCAAGCCAGGCTGACCAATAAACGTAACAATGAATCGAGGAAGTATCTAGGTATTTGATGGTGGCTTCAAAAGAATAAGCATGTTCATGTTGCACACTTGCACTGGATTTAAATGATTTAAATGAATACTGCAAGTAGAACCCATTTTCATCAATATCATAACCTGGCCTGTACAGCATGTGGCTAGCCTGTGTTGGGGCAGACTTGAGAAGAATATTTTTGAAACTGCAGTTTTTTCAGCTATCAACAAAAGTTACTGAACACCTAACACGTGCGGTAGATACTCATTTTCCATACTAGAATATTTTTCCGAAATTTGAGTGATGCTTCGGATGTGCATGGAAATCTCAAAGTGATACTGGTATCCGTTATTTAAGAAAATTTAGAGAATGCTTGGAGAAATTAGTTGTGTTTGTAGAAGAAAACTTTATATGTAAGTCTGAAATATGCAGATTTTATTTAAAATAAAAAAAAGAATGAAGCAAGAAATGTTAAGAATACACATGCTCACACACACAAAAAACATGTACAACAAATACACACAACAACCCACATGATAATATGGGAAAGTGCAGCTACAGTGGCACTACAGGTGTTAGCCAAAAAACACATGGTGAGCCACCGCATGGATGATCCAAACCATCATTATGATCTCCTAGCTCCAAATCAGCCATGAAAGAGAGATGATATGATCTGATTATACGCAACTCATTAATCATGTGGCCTCATTTGTTTTATTGAAACATATTCATTTAGACACCCTTGACGGGGAGATGTCAAATTCTTTAATTTCTTTGTCACTCATATTTATGTATGGAGATCACAGTGAACAATGCAGATCATCCATCAGTGGCCTAAACTATAAATTTTAGGCAGATCGTAGACACTAAGATAACTTATCTACAACACATTGCAGCTACACTTTCCACACGCTTGTACAAGCGTCCCCCCCCCCCCCCCCCCCAAGCACTCATAAGCGTAAATAGTCTACATCCATATCCCCCCTCATTTTCTCCCACCACAGTAATTTAATAATTATTTAGTTAGACTAAAACCACTGAGTAAGGAGGGATAAATTAATACATTGATAACGTAAAAAAAAGGTTTTGATTTTTCACACATGTAGCATGTGCATTTCCTAGTGTGCCCAAACTATAAATTTTAGGCAGATCGTAGATGCTAAGTCATCTACAACAACATTGCAGCTACACTTTCCACACGCGTGTACGAGCGAGCACGCACACAACCCCCCCCCCCCCCCACCCCCACCACCACCCCCCCCCCCCCCAAAAAAAAAAAAAAAAAAACCACCCCCAACAAAAAAAGCACTCATAAGGAAAATAGTCTACATCCATATCCCCCCCCCCCCATTTTCTCCCTCCACAATAATTTAGTAATTATTTAGTTAGACTACATACTACTGAGTAAGGAGGGATAAACTTAAATATTGATAATGTAAAAAAAAAGTTATTGTTCACGCATGCAGCATGTGCATTTCCTAGTGTGTGTGTGTGTGTGTGTGTGTGTGTGTGTGTGTGTGTGTGTGTTTACGCGCATACACTAGATTCCTTTTAAGCGTCCATCGCATTTGTCACAGAATTCTTGTGTGTGAATATGTACTCTATGCGCATAAATAGATTCTCTCTTCCACACATACAAAGGGATATATATATATATATATATATATATATATATATATATATATATATATATATAGAGAGAGAGAGAGAGAGAGAGAGAGAGATAGACTTGTATCCTTTCAAAAGGATTTGATCCCGGATCCTTCCCACTCAAATTCAACCCTCCAACATTCGAATACAAGATCCACTCCGTTGAAGTTGATCTATACTATTTCAAGTGTCTATAAACCAAAAATCAAGTGTTTTAAATACTTTTTGCCCATCCATCAAGCGACGCAAAATGGACGGCCGAAAGTAGTGAGTTGGTTAGATCTATGTCTTTAAACATACAAATTCTCGATCCGGCCATTTCATTATGATCTAAACATTTAAAAACCCCTATAACTAATTTTTGTTAGATTTCAAATATTCTACACCGTTAAACTAACCAACTCACTATTTAGCCGTCCGTTTTTCCCCTACTTGATGGATGGGCAAAAAGTATTTAAAACACTTGATTTTTGGTTTATACATACTTGAAATAGTATAGATCAACTTCAACGGAGTGGATCTTGTATTCGAATGTTGGAGGGTTGAATTTGAGTGGGAAGGATCCGGGATCAAATCCTTTTGAAAGGATACAAGTATATATATATATATATATATATATATATATATATATATATATATATATATATATATAGAGAGAGAGAGAGAGAGAGAACAAATATTCTTATTTGACTATGTATGTCATGTCAGTATCATATTTCCTATCCTGCTTCCATACCCCATCATTGTAACTATGGTCAAATCCTGTCTAATAGGAGGGAGATGGATAGTCCACTTAAAAAAACAGTGAACATTTGAGAATGGAAACTTACTTTAAGCGAAGTGCACCAAATAACTCAGCAAACAGAAGGAGTTCAGAAACAGTGTCAAGGGTGAAGCCTGCAGCAGACGCCCGAGTAAAAGCTGTTGCCAGATCCTGCTTAACAGCGGTAAGTCTCACGTCAATGGCCTTGAGGAGCTCTTTCCTGTGAACCAAACCATAGACAATTAGTAGTTTCATTACAATACTGCAAGACTAGCAGATAAATTTCAATTGCTAGTTTCTAGAATTATTGTAGAAGTTGGAGAGTTTTGCTGACAGGCGCTAGCTTTCTCTTGGTGGTTCAAATTGTTATGATCTAAACTCGGTGCAGTATAATATGTGCCTCCCATGAAGTATGAACAAAAGCTTCGCTCATGGAAAGAGAACAAGTAACCCATTTAAAAAATAGTGTTACCATCCATGAAACAGAAGGATGATATTGACACAGTTGAGTAATATCAGACAATAAATAGTATGCTTGTTGCAAGCCCCATTTACCAAACAATTTTTTTTCCCAACATAGTATTTTATCTCAGGACTTGTAGCAAACGGTCACTTCCCTTTATTTACCTTGTTCCATTTCTAAGTTGTATTTGCTAGAATAAAGTGATCTGCAATAAAATTCACAGCCCTAAATGTAAGTTCTATCTATATCTTATCCATGCGCTTCAGCTAATGAGAGATATATTTTTTTCCTGCTTAATTATAATGAGGTAACCCCATGCAGTAAGTCATCTTTGATTATCCAAAAAAAAATGCCCATAAAGACAATTGCATTGGCATGAATCTTGCGAGAAAATCATTGGAGATTTACAAGGTAAGAGGTGTATGTTGGACAACTATATGCTTAACTTGGATGCATTACCTTGTATCTAAGCAGAAAATTTTTTATGTTGTTAATGGAAGTTGATAATATGAATACATTCTAGAATCTGAAAGAAGGGGATTTGTCTGTGGTGACGATTTCGTCAAGCATCTAACATGAATTACAAGCTCTGGAAGCACAACACGCATGATGCAATGTAATGAGGAGCCTTTGCATCACTGTGTGGTAAAGCAAAACTATGCCAATAACCTAATTCTGCATCTCACTCAATAAAAATAAAAAGTACTCCTTTTTCAATCATGTGTTTTCAGGGGATAGACAAGTATAAACAGTAAAAAAGTTCCTTTACATATATAGGTAACTCTGAAAAATATTAAGGTTTTATATGCTCCGAATTATCCTGGAGGCAACAATGCCCAGCTTCCTACAGTGATCAGATTTGATAACCATTTATAGCATACAGCCATCCCAGAAGAACCAAAAAGAAGAAGGAAAAAAACTGCTGCGACTGAAATAAAGTGACAAAGAGCATACTTTGTTATGTCTGCAGCTGCTGCAGCGGCTGATTTGTTGTCACCTGAAATAAACTCCAAATAAAAATGTAAGTGAGATAAGGACAACTCTGTAACCACTGTTAACAGAATTTTTGTTGTTTGAACACACAAAACAGCAAGATATTCCTTCCAAGAGAAGTTCTAGAAGCTACCAAAGAGCGAACTGCTACTATTATTCCCACAGGATAAGGCACATTGTAGGAATCATTTTAAGAAGGTTTATATGAAGTAGCAATTAGAAGGTAAAG
Source organism: Agave tequilana (assembly GCA_038442645.1). Taxonomy (NCBI): domain Eukaryota; kingdom Viridiplantae; phylum Streptophyta; class Magnoliopsida; order Asparagales; family Asparagaceae; genus Agave; species Agave tequilana. The sequence goes on along the minus strand of JAVJIF010011129.1, from coordinate 77,719 downwards.
GAGTATGGGAGGAATAGCCATTAACTTATGGAGGCTCCTGGCATGACATCAACAGTAAGAGATGAATTCCTTGCACATATACTCTCAGAATATTATATTTTGCATAGCACCTATACGCGAAAGATCCATTCATAAGCCCCCTAAAATTACAGCTTCACACACACACACACACACACACACACACACACACACACACACAGAGAGAAGAGGGAAATGATCATATGAGAACGGTTCTCAATTAAGCTTTGTGAGAACTCCATGGTGGGCCACTGATGGGGATCACTCTGCTATTGCTTTTATTTTAGTCTCTTTATTTATTTCTATGTTTTTAGTCCCATATCGGTTGTGATGGGGAACTTCTAATTCTTAAAGCCTATATAAGGCCAAGATTTGTATTGAAATAGGCAGACTATGATTATGAATGATTTGAAAAAGTTATTTGTTTTAGTATTGGTTCTAATTCCATGGATTGAATCAACGGCGGTGAAGCCAAGATCCGAGTTGTGATCCTTGATCATATTTTTTCTTTAAATTTTATTTATTTTTCCCTTTGTTTTCTTCCCCAAATCCTTGTTCTTCCCAAATCCTCACCACAAACCCTAATTTCTCTCCCGTCCCACATCATTTTTTGTATCAAAACTAAAACTCTTGCACTTTTCTTCCTCCACAAAAAAAAAAAAATCCTCTCCCCAAAAAAAAAACCTATCCTTCACTTCCACAAAAATTCTAAAACCCTAATTTCACAAAACCCTAGATACTCACCCCCTTTTCTTTCTCTTATCTAGTTTCAAAAAAAAGAAAAAAATCTCAAATGCTAGGTCGGATTTTTAAAAATAAAAAGAAAAGAAAAGAAAATTAAAAAAAAGAAAATTGAAAATTTTACTGTTCACCACCCTCCCTCTCACCCGATACCCAAACACCATCGTCGCCACCGCGACAACATCTCCCACCACAGTCATCATCGCCACCGTCGACAACACCCACCATCGCTGCCTCTTTGCCTTCGCCGCCTCACTGTCGCTATCATCAACCAACGCCGACGACCTCGTCGTAGATAGATCTCCCCATCATCATCGTCGACCGCAGCTAACCCAACCTCCTTCCTCCTCTGACTTTGCCGCCCCCACACCATCCCGTCGATCTCACCGCTGATGATTGCCCAACACTCCGACGAGCTCGCTGACAACCTAAGTGACAAATCGACACCACCGACAATCTCTGTTGAGATCTCCTCCATGCGAGCCCGCCACGACCTCACCATTATCTCCGACAAGATCTTGACCTCACGCCGTCTTCGTCAACTTCCTTGCGCCACAGACAGCTCAGATCACCAGCGCCAGCACCGACATCCCCAGTTCCAGTCGACTCATCCTCCTCCAAGTGCTCAGATCCAGACGACGCCGTCAAGGACCAGTCTCGCCGACGTCTGTCAGTCGCCACTGCTAAGGGTTCAAACCCTAGCACAATCAATCGGGAGAGAAAGAGTTAACGGGTTGTGGGTTTGAAATAACAATCTGCCTCTATCAAACATGATAAGGGCAAAGTGGGTTTCAAATCCAGCCACGCTACCTGAAATTGACTCGTTCCCTTCTAGTCAACCAAGCCGGTTCATTTGAACCTTACTGGTCCAATTGAGCCAGACAGGGTTTGATTCAGAATGGACCCGAATCGAGTTAGAGCCGAGTTGGGCGCTGAGTCGACTTAGTGCGAGTCAACTCACTAAGCCAGCACCAGTTCAAAATCAAACCAGCACCCGTATTTGAGTCGTTTAGAGCCCATTTTGCGTCAGATTTCTACCGTTCTCGAGGCAACCACCTTCCAGGCCATATTGTCGTTGTCCAAGATTTTCGTGAGTGGTTTTAGCTCTCCAATGTCAGTATTTCTTCAAGGAAGTTTGTGTTTGAGTGTGAACAACTCACCCATAAGGTAATATCCTACTTGAGTTGATTTATTGATTAATTAATTTTTGCACGTGCTATTGGACTGCGACAATTTGTAGTTGATTTGTATTTGTTTTTTCTCGAGTGATTGCTTCATTGTTTTCATTTTTCATCATTTTAGGATTACATTTTTCTCACATTTAGGGCTTAAACCTTTAGGAAATTTTATTTATTTTTTTCATTTTAGTGCATGCATATAGTTTCCTTTGAGTTTAGGAATATTTATTGCATCTGCTTGATTGTCTGACTTGCATTTGTAGCCAACATGAGTTATTAGTATATGACTTACACCACATGTGACTATGAGAGTAGTGGTGCTCATGATTGGCGTGCTAGGAAAGATGGAATTGCGCGTAGATTTAAACTAGAAGATTCTAAATTTGATGGTTACGGTGATCCTACTGTTTTCACTGATTGGCTAGGTAATATGGAGTGCTACTTTGATTGGTATAGGTTTCCCATAGCAGCTAGACTCCTATTTGCTAGGAGAAAACTCGTAGGATCAGCTAATAGTCATTAGACCTTGGTAGAGAGATTGCGTGAGACATAAGGTTGTCATCGAGTCTTGAGAAGAAATGAAAGAAAAACTTAAGGAAAAATATCTTCTAGAATATTATAGGAACCGTCTCTTACACAGTTACACAACCTCCATCAGGGTGATATGCATGTCCAAAATTACATAGCCAAATTTGAGGATTTAACCCCTCGTTATGACATGAGCGAGAACTGTTCTCATACTATAACTAAGTTTGTTTGAGGTTTAAGGTCCAAAATAAGGCGTGCTATGATCATTGGCTCTTATGATCTAGACACCGTTGAAAAGACTTTTGATGTTGCCTTAAAGATAAACTTGACTCTCACAAGATTAGTCACAATGCCAAGGCCTGGTGTTCTAAGTGTGAGGGATATGAACACTATGATTATTAGTACCCCTCGAAGAATCGACATGTTGATATTGTACCTAGTAATGATGTTGATGACTCAAAAGTTGTTGAGAATGTTCACGTTCCTTCTAAGACTACTAGTATAATTGAATATGTATCAGTTGGTTCCAATACACTGATTATTGATGAGGGTCATGCTTCTTATAAGGTTACCGGTGAAGTAGTGGATGCAATAGTTGAGTCTGGTACAACATTAACTGTTGATACCCATGTTCATGATACTAGTGATTTTGTGCCTAAATTAGTGGAGTCTAGTGTCTCTAGTCAGATTTTTAGGTATTTATTTGTCACACATTTGATAGAGGATGAGACTGATCATGACACTATTTATTCTAGCGTCGTTACATCTAGTGGGCCATCTGAGTCCCCTCGTATTGATTATGATTTTATGGTCATTCCTAGCGAATTATCTTCAAGTGAGTCATCAGAGTTTCTTGCTATAATCCAACAGGTGATTTCTAGTGTTTCTTCTTCTACTGGGTGTTTGGAGTTTGTGTCTGAGTCCAGTATAACTCCATTAGCAGGGTTAGATGTATGTCCTCCTAGGCATCCCAGATATATCATTTTCTCATCTTTAAGGGTTATGTTAGAGTGCCTACTGCATTGCATTTGCCTTGCACATATTGATGATATCACTAAGCTGATAGCAATTTATAATGAAAACTACAAATTTGATGCATATCCATATAGTATTTTGCAAGAATTTACAGTTGATAATAAAGTGATTATTACGAGTCACCGTGAGGAAGTTGCACGCTTCACGTATATATTCCGATAGGGTTCTGAGAGTGCTTTCATTACTTACGAGTTGGATATCTCATGAGATCCTGATATCGATTCAGCTTTCATCGAAGATGATTTGCCTTGGCATGCTGCATCTATCTTACTCGAGCTCCAATCGACTTAGTCAATCTGTCATTGAGACCAGTTCTGCCTCCACCATCGTGGTTCAGACATGATGCATCTATGCTGATTCTTCAACCAACCACCTTGGCCTGATTGAGAATTCGTGACGTGATCCAGTTCCGCTCGGTCGTGCTTGCCATTTCTTACTTACCACTGCATTCACTGAAGATGAATGTTTTCAAGTCAGTGAGAATTGATGGAATCACTCTACTATTTCTTTTATTTTTATCTCTTTATTTGTTTCTTTATTTTTTAGTCTCACATCGGTTGTGATAGGGAACTTCTAGCTGTGTGAGCCCATATAAGACCAGATCTGTATTGAATAGGCAGACTATGATTATGAATGATTTGAAAAAGCTATTTACTTTGGTATTGGTTCTAATCCCACGAATTGAATCAACGGCGGTGAAACCAATATCTAGGTTGTGATCCGTGATCATATCTTTTCTTTAAATTTTATTTATTTTTCCCTTTTGTTTTTCTCCAAATCCTTGTTCTTCCCCAAATCCATCAAATCCCCACCACAAACCCTATTTTACCGCTCGTCCCACGTCAACCACCACATGGATGATCCGATCCGTTCATCTGATCTATATACTCTAATTAGTCCAACCGTGAAAAATTAAATGATTTCAAGCCTTTTTATCCATGCATCAAATGATATCTTTTTTCTATGACTAATATAACATATTTTTTTAATCACTTAATGCATAGGTTAAAAGGTTTGAAATTGCTTATTTTTCACAGTTAGCCTAATTAGAGTATGTAAATCAAGATGAATAGTTCAGATCATCCATGGGGTGGCCCATCATGAAGTTCTCGCGAAGCTAAATTTGAAATATATATGAGGAATATGTACCTCAGATGTCATCTAAGAGAACTTTCTCAGATGGCACTTCAAAACTCCAATCTCCTGATCATTTTTAAATGATCAGACTGCACATTATGATCGTTATGTCCTAATATGTATACTTAAAAAATTTAACAAAGTTTGGAGTTCGTTTGATCACTGATCTAATTGTTACATTTGTTCTATTGTTGAAAAAATCGTTAAATTTTAGTCATTTAATACATGATCAAACGAACTCTAATATGACCAAACAAACTCCAAATCAAATGAATTTTTATATGTATACATCTTAGGATATGAAGATCATAATGTACAATCGGATCATAAAAAAGTGATCGGGAGGTTGGAGTTTGAAGCGCCATTTAAGATGAGAGGTACTCTTAGATGGCATCTAATTTGGACACACACATATGCAATTATCAAAATCTCAGATTTATACATTGTCTTCATTTATAATATAATGTCAACATTTGATATCAAACTCTGTAAGTTATGCCAATATATTGAGCTTGTTTATAATGACATTTGATATTAAACCCCGTAGGTTGCACATGCCTAATATCTATTGCTATATTAAAACAACCTACTGGTCAATTTCAAGTTAAGGCATCCATGACCCATCTCAAACAATAAGATATTTGGATTTTACCATGCTTGATGAAACCATGCAACCAGGAACTAAGATACAGGACAAAGTGATGCAGCGACATCCTTATATTTACAACTCCATAGTAAGAACCATAAGCCCAATCGTCATGCTAAAAACAAATGAGTTGGTCCAGAAATCATTAGTTAACAGGAAAGTTTATTCATCTAAAAAACAGTATAAGTCCGGTACCAGTTAAAAATGCAATGCTTTTGCATTTCAATTTGAGATGTCGTGAGAATGGAATGGATCAAGAAATTAGGTCAATATCTATATCTCCTGGTAAGAAAAATGAAAGCATCGCTTATGACAAGTATAGGGCAAGCATGAACAAGGCATACCAAGCTTACCAGAAAGCTGATCTCCCGCTCCCTGAATAAAAAGTCATTCACTTTCAGCAAAAACTGGACAAGAAGCTGCTTAATCAAAATTTTAATTTAACAAACATTATGAATGGTATTACCTGAGAATATATTTTCCTGTCTCCTTCCAATTGTGACATCTCTGCATCAAATGTATTAACTAGCTCCAATACTTCAGGTGTGCTAACAAAACGAACAAACCTACAAGTAAATTTTTATAAACCCTTTTCAGCCAATTGATAACTCAGGTTTATCCAAATCATCCTAGTTGTTTAACCATCAAATCATGACACCACTTAGTGTATAAGGATTCATGGAATCAGCAGAATCCATGTGAACAATTGTAAATATCGAGTATTATTTCTACGAACTGGTTCTGGCCAAGGCAACCATAACAGGCTGCCAAGGGCAGTTTACACGTGGAAAGACGTACTTTTTAACCATGCTATTCAAGCTCGTGCAATCAAGGAGTAAACCTCCAAATTTTACCTAGAGTAGAAATGTTTTCGGGCAGCTATAAAAAGCACAGCATGACCCAAAAACATGATTGAAATTGATATACAATCTCAAAATTATCAGATTATTGCAATATCTGTTATCAACCTAATAACTAGGAGGTCTTCAATATATCAAACCTTTCAAGGGTTCCCTTGTTAAACCAAGTCTCAGCATTCTTCCGTTTCTGTACTTCGAGCTTTATCGACTGAACTCCATGATTAGCCTGCTCTTCGGCAACCTTCATATGGGTCAAAAAGGGCTTCAAGAAGCCAGAAGCAAGCTTCTCGGTCTTTCCACCTCCCGAAACAAACAATTCACACCTGGCATGATCCAATGTTGCTTAATTGTTATATGAAAAAAAATTGAAACTGTGAATTTCTGAAACAAAATTTCAAGAATACACTGCAAATTGTTATATCTCAAAAGGTTTTTTTTAAAAAAAAAAAAACAAAATGCGACCCAAAAAAAACAATGTATACAAGAATTTGCATTTCTCACCGCGTTCGTCTTGGTGATAGCTGGAACTGAGCATAATCAAGAATAGTGTCGAAATTCATCTTCCGAATTCAACCAAAACCCTCAAAACCTGCAAGAAACGAAACAATCACATATAAACCCCTGGTATTTCCTTAGATCTACCAAATCAACACCATTTCCAAGTCAAAATTTCACCCAAAACCCCAACCAAAAATTACAGAAAAGGTCAAACTTAGTCAATCGAGTCAATGCCGATGAAAATAAAGCATCCAAAGATCTCTCGGCTGATCGAGCTGAATACCTATCAGATTCCAGTCGATCGAAACCCTAATCGGTCGAAAAAGGCAAAGATCGAGTCCGGATCCCGCCGAGCACGCTATCCCGCAGTGTTCCGAGCTCAATCGCCGATCTCGGCGACAAGCATTTCACCCCCTCTCTATCTCTTTCTCTCTCTTCACTCTCTCTAGTATTTTACAGTTCGGGGAGAAAGACAGAGAGCGCCCAAATGGAGTTGTGGCGTCTAGTCGAAGTGTTGAGAGTTGGTGTTTGCTTCACTTTTTCTCCTCCACTTCGTTCACTCTCTCTCTCTCTCTCTCTCTGGATGATGATGACGACGACTGATGAGCGAGAGTGAGAGGAGAGAGAAAAAGGAGTTGGTGAGGGGAATTTTCAGACAAAGGTTGCAGCTGGGAGCTGATATTGTCACCCAAAAAAAAATGAGAAAAGCTCCCTCAAAATATTTTACAAGTATGTCACATAATATTTTTTTTTGCTAAACTTCACCCTCAAGGCCTGTTTATTTCGCCACAAAACGTCGCAAGTCGTAAGTCGTAAAATGAGAATAGAAAAAGTGAACTGTAACAGAGAAAATATATTGTGTTTTATAATATTTAGTTGGTAAAGTGAAATTATAAATGAAAAAGTATATTGTGTTTTATGGCGTTTGTTTAGTAAAGTGAAAGTGTGAATGAGAAGGCATATATGTTTTACGGTGTTTGGTTGGTAACTTAAAAGTGTAAGTGAAAAAGTTGGCCACAAAATTGACTGTAACAGTGATTTAAATATTATAAATACTATTAAATTAAATATACTATTAAAAATTAAATTGTACTAATAAATTTGAAGTTAAATATTAATATTTTAATTATAACAATAATATTAATAAAATATCAGTAAAATTAGTAAAATATTACTAAAATATTAACTAAATAAATAATTATAAAATTTTAAGAAAATATAAAGAACATTAATAAAATTTTAAGGATGCTAATAAAACATAAATATTAAAAAATCTAAAGAAAAATAATAAAATATAGTTATAATATTATAATATTATAAATACTTAAGATTATTATAATATTAAGTTTTTAATAATAATATTGTAATATTATAAAAATATAAAATAAACAAAGTAAAATATAATTATAAATTTAATAATAAAATATTATTACAATATTAACATAATAAAATATTAGTATAATTTTAAAGTATAATATAATATTAATAAAGTAATTATTTATATTAAGAAATAAATAAATTACATATATAATAATTTTATATTAAAGCATATTGTTGTTATATTAATAAAATATAAAGAAAATTGGTGTAAATATTAATAAAATAATAAAGTACTAAATAACAATATTAAATAAAAATATTAAATTAAAATAATTAAATATTAAATATTAAAACAATATTAAAATAATAAAAAACTAAAAATACAAATATAAAATAATTAGATAAGAAATTAAACACTATTTAAAATATTAAAAATATTAAATATTTAATAATATTAAATTATATATTGATTATCAAGTAACTGCTTTGAGACTGCAAGTGTACTACAAGTAGAATTTATATGACCATAAAATTAACTGTAGCAATTGCAAGTGGGAAAATGTGAGTGTAAAAGTGAGATTTACATGACCACAAATTTAACTGTAGCAACTGCAAGTGGGAAATGAGAGTTGTATTTTGCAAGTTGTTTTGCAGCAAAACAAACAGTAGAAAATGGAAAAGAAGTTTTACGACTTGCGATTTTGCGGCCTTTTGCAGGGAAACAAACGGACCCTCAATGAAAACTTCAAAATGTCCATTTCTTCTCCCTTCTCCTCCTTCCTCTTTTCATCAATCTCCCTCCTCCTTCAACTCTGGCGACCCTACTCCCTGGCGCTCCCCCTCCTCCCTCCTCCTCCCCGACCTTCCCTGACGCCCCCCTCCCCATCACTCCACCCTTTGTTTGGCCGGAGTTGGTCGAACAGAGATAGCTCGTTTGACTGCCGGCCAAAGGGGACCAAACAGAGCTATCTCTGTTTGGTCGGACTAGCCCGAACAGGTCTGGGTGGAGGGGGAAGGGTGGGGGAGGTCGGGGAGGAAGGAAGAGGGGGCTGCGAGGGGAGGGGGCTGAGAAGGTCTAATGGGAGGTGGAGGGGGAACGACGGCTGCCGGTGGGAGTTGGGATGAGGGAGAGAGAGGAAAGGCGGGGAATAGGGTTGGTGGTTGCCTGCGAGGAGGGGGATGTTGTGCCCCCTAGACACCCACTCGTTGTGCGCAGCGGTTCGCGGAAGAAGAGACACAACAACCACCGCTTTGATCTTGAGGAATCCGCCCTCCTGGCGGAGACTCGATTCAGCCGGAGAAACAATCAATGTAGTAGGAATAACCACCAATAGAGCAAAACAATCAACGCACAAATTTAACGAGGTTCGGCCAACGTGTCTACGTCCTCGGGCAAGGGAGAGAGAGATCTTATTGATTCAACAATCAATACAAACAATTACAAGGGAGAATTCTTGAGGGAGGCAAGAGATTTCTCTTAGAGATTTTCAGGGATAAAATACATGAGGCTTCTAGCCCTTTTTATAGCCACAGAGTCCCTGGATTTATGGAAACCCAGGTTGGATTCAATCCCAATCAGAAAAGGAATTCGACTCCTAAAAGGAAACTCCAGCCGCGTCTGTCGGTCGACCGGCGGGTCGACCGACCCATGCCACGGTCGACCGCGCCAACCCGAGAGCGAGGCCACTTCAGTCAGTCGACCGGGGCCGGTCGATCGCTCCAACCTGTGCACGCCCGTGCACGCCGGTCGACCGGCCGGTCGGCCGGCCTCCTCCACTGGTCAACAAACGACCGAGAGCACAAATTGCCTGCTCCATGCGCCGTTCCTTGTTCCTTTGTCGTCCGATCTCTGTGCTATCTTCTTTCATCTCCTTTATCTCCTCTCTCCCACAATTCTCCACCTCGGTGAAGATTTTTCAAATCTGAGCCAATCTCCAACGCACCCCAGTCTATCACCTGGCAAAATTGACACACGATCTCGGCGAAATTGACACACGATCTTGGCTTGCGCGTACCGGACGAAATCGACACACGATCTCGGCTTGGAATCTGTAGCTCAGCTATCCACTGGAATGCACCACACATGCCTTTCCAATACTTCACCTTAGAGAACTTCCATACATGTCGATCACCGAACGTGGCTCCTACTCCGCAACTTTACGACCTCACGAAGACTCATCATGAGTCAACATTGACTCTCCAACTGACTAGCTCTATCTAGTCTACATGTCTTCAGCTGACGGTCCAACCAAGTCTGCGTAGAGTACACCAAACACCATCATCGGCTTCACTGGATGCACACCACTCCTTATGTAAGCTCAACATCTTCTCACTAGAAGATCAATCTGTTCATCGAGATCACAACACCTCACCTCTACGTGAAGTCCAACTCTTCACCTCTATGTGAAGTCCAACCGGCCACAACACTCCACCTCTATGTGAAGTCTCTCCACCTCTTCGTGAAGCTCCAATCGGCCACAACTCTTCACCTCTACGTGAAGTTCTAACTCTTCACCTCTACGTGAAGTCCAACCGGCCATAAACACTTCACCTCTATGTGAAGTCTCTCCACCTCTACGTGAAGCTCCAATCGGCCACAACTCTTCACCTCATCGTGAAGTTCCAATCAGCTTCTTGAGAACCCAAACAGCTTCATACGGGTTGCATCACCAAATGGTTGCGCCTTTACGGCTGGCCTACGTACCTTACCCAAAGGATCAAGCCAACCGTAGTTCATTGAATGAGCTTCATCAAGCTCAAGCACTTGTACCTGAATCTGCAGCAGCGAACCTATCTGGCTGAGTCATATGAACCTTCTCACGACCATCGTGTAGAACAACGACCTTCAATTTGTGCTTGTCGCTATCACAAGCTTGAGATTCATGCTTCTTTACCCACAAGCGTGGTTTTACCTTAGTTCCAATGGCTGCAAACAACACGACATCTTCAACAATGTCTTCAACCTGTTCAGCATCAACCTTGGCTACATGATCTCCACCTGATATCACATCCGGTGAAGTCTTCTCTAATGCCGAACCAACTGGAGATGGTGGAGTAACATCAACCTCCACCCCCTGAGATATTTCCTTGGTCTCAGTCCTCTCCACCTGTTGAAGACGGTGGACTTCAATACTGAAGTCTCTTCAAATGTGACATGCCTACTCATACGATCTTCTTGTTTTCGGGTCTCACAACTTGTAGCCATTCCTTTTGACACCCAAAAATACAAACCTCTTTGCTCGCGGATTCACCTTGCCACTCTTGGTACTGAAGTAGGCCGGACTTCCAAACTCCCGCAGCAAATCATGATCTTGAGCAGCTTTCCCAGACCAAATTTTCAATGGAGCTTTACCTCATATCACAGTCGATCTATTCATGAGATGGCTAGCATACACAATCGCCTCCCAAAACGATCTGTCTAATCCTGCATTAGACAACAACCACCGAACCTTCTCCAGCAAGGAACGGTTTACTTCCTTAGCCAACCCATGTATACCTGTTATGAAGTGAGTAGCAATACCTGTATTCTGACCAAATCGTAGGAATTGGTTCATGTCTCTTTTAACATTACCAATCTGTAGCTCCTTGATCTTCCTACCAATCTGCTTCTCCATTCTCCATTCTTCTCTCCACTTCACCAACATATCTAGGCTTCACTCCTTTGTCTCATGGGATATATCCAACAGTGCCTAGATAAATTATCAACAAAAGAGACAAAGTACCTGTGACCTCCAAGCGACGCAGTCTTAGCAAGTCCCCAAACGCTTACATGACACAATCAAGAAGACCTTCTGAGCGGTGAGTACTTGTGCTGAATTTCACCTTCTTCTTGTCCAGAACGCTGTGTTCACCTTCCAACTTGCAGGTAGCAGCACCTTCCATTGATCCCTTCTTTGCAGGAGCTCGCAAAGACCTTTCACCTCCATGTCCGACCTTTACCTGCTAGACCTCCGTGCAACTATCATCTGAAGAATTAGAAGTCTCCACCTGACCTATAACCGTACTACCCTTCAAGGTAGAGATTGTCCGGCGGACGCCCTTTATCACCACCATCGAGCCTTTGATCATCTTAAGAACACCATCTCGAACAGATATCACCAGACCCAATGCTTCCAAAGTATCAACAGAGATAAATTCCTTTTGATTTGAGGTACATACCTCACCTCCTTCAATTCTCGTACTATCCCATCATTCATCTTGATACGGACTGTACCCATCCCTTCTATATTACACGGATGGTCATCTCTCATGACCGTGTAATATCCATCCAGCTGCTCAAAGCTAGAAAACCAGGCCCTGTTCGGGCACACATGATTGGTGGCTCCGCTATTCAAGATCCACTCAGCATTATCTGAGTTACAAACAGTAGAGGTAGTAACAGAGAGCGTGAATACCGATAAGTTCGAGTCTGATCCATCAGCCTGTGAGGTACTGCCTTTAGTACTGACCACCTTTGCAAGATTTGTCTCAATCTTAGACTCCACCTTCTTATCTTTGGCTTTCGAGCATTCAGCTTTCTAGTGTCCTATTTCCTTGCACAAGGCACATTGATTCTTCTTTAGATTTCTGAAACCTGATCTGGACTTTGATCTCCCCGATCGTCTCTTCCCTTCCTATTGAAACTCTGCCTCTTGCCTTCAATGCCTCTGTTTTGTGCTTCCTGAAGAAGACAGTCGGTCCTGTCTCCTTACTTCATAACTCACAAGTGCAGCAGATACCTCATCTAGTTAAGGGATTGTCTACCATTGAGAAAAGTAAGAGTAAAGGCCTCATACTCTTCCCTAGGAAGAGTTCAAAAGAATTACCGCCTTATCCTCTTCACTAGTCTCTACATCCACATTAACTAGATCTGTAAGAAGCTTCACGTAGCGGTTCAAGTGTTCGTTGACGGAGCATCTTCTTTGCATCTGAAACCCATAGAGCTTACTTTTCAATTGTAGTCACGATTCTATGCTTTTCGTCAGATACTTCCTTTCCAGGATCTCCCACAGCTGCCTTGCTGATGTCTCATGCAACACCTGATACTTGATGTCTTGTGTCAGACAAGACCTGATCAAGCCGCACGCCAAATTGTTCATCTTGTCCCAATCTTCTTCCGTCGTTGATGCACGCTTCTTCTCCAACCGTAGAGTGTCTTCGAGGTTTGATGCCGTCAGCGCATCCATAACCTCACACCTCCACATACTAAAGTTGTTCGTCCATTGAACTTCACCACATCAATCCTTGGATGTGGATACATGGATTTCACCGATGTGCTTTCTCCAGCCATCTTCTCAACTGATTCCTCAAACCATGTGGAACAACAGAGTTAGATAAAATAAACTAGATAAAGACAGGATCTTTACCTCCACGCGAAACCCTCGAAGAGTTTCTGAAGCAATCTACTCCACCAACTTGATTCCTCGAGCAATCTCACACCCTGCTCTGAGATCGACACACGATCTCCGCCAAACAGCTACCAATGCCCTTGAATCAACATATGATCCCACGTCAAACCTGTGATGCTCTGATACTACTTGTTGTGCCCCCAGACACCCACTCGTTGTGTGCAGCGGTTCGCGGAAGAAGAGACACAACAATCACTACTTTGATCTTGAGGAATCCGCCCTCCTGGCGGAGACTCATTCAGCCGGAGAAACAATCAACGCAGCAGGAACAACCACCAATAGAGCAAAGCAATCAAAGCACAAATTTAAAAAGGTTCAGCCAACGTGCCTACGTCCTCGGGGCAAGGGAGAGAGAGATCTTATTGATTCAACAATCAATACAAACAATTATAAGGGAGAATTCTTGAGGGAGGTAAGGGATTTCTCTTAGAGATTTTCAGGGATACAATACATGAGGCTTCTAGCCCCTATTTATGGCCACAGAGTCCCTGGATTTATGAAAACCCAGGTTGGATTTATCCCAATCAGAAAAGGAATTCGAATCCTAAAAGGAAACTCCAGCCGCGTCTGTCGGTCGTAAGGGTGAGCATCGGTCGGTTCGGTTCGATTTTTGCTAATTTTTGTAGAGCCGAACCGAACCGATTAGACTTAGTAACCGAACCGAACCGAATCGACTCAGTTCGGTTCGGTTTTTCGGTTTTTTCGGTTAGGCCAATATATTGTCATCATTTCTTGCATTTTTTAATCACCATTATATTATCATCCTTTAATATTCTAATCTCAGATATCTATTACCCAATTAGAAATAAGAAAAATACCCTAATCTTAATGTGAATTGAAATTTCATATTCTAAAACTTTTACACTGTATTTGAGCTCTTATATCAAAACTCATATAATTATTACTAACTTTAATGATAAGTGAAAAAAGGAACTATATTAATATAAATATTATTCTCAATTGTGATAGTGTACTTAACATATCTTTCACATATTCAACATAAAAAAGATGACATTACTAAAAGTAATGAGATAAGCTTCCACCAGTTTTATTATAGTATATAATTCACTAAATTGAATTTGAGTAGGGTGATATATATAAGTGAGAAATTCGGTTCGGTTCGGTCGGAATCGGCTTTTGGAACACAAAACCGAAACCCGACCGAATTAGAGTGATTCGGTTTGGTTCGGGTTTGGGTTTCAGTTTTTAGTCGGTTATTTCGGTTATAACCGAATTCTGCTCACCCTTATGTCGGTCGACCGCCAGTCGACCGACCCATGCCACGGTCGACCGGCCCGGTCGACCGCGCCTACCCGAGAGCGAGGCACTTCAGTCGGTCGACCAGGCCGGTCGACGGCTCCAACCTGTGCACGCCCGTGCACGCCGGTCGACCGGCCTCCTCCACCGGTCGACCGGGACATCGACCGGGAGCACAAATTGCCTGCTCCACGCGTCATTCCTTATTCCTTTGTCGTCCGATCTCTGTGCTATCTTCTTCCATCTCCTCCATCTCCTCCTCCACCTCCTCTCTCCCACAGGGGAGACCAGATGGGAGGAGGGAAGAAGGGGTTCACCGACAAGGGAGAGGAGAGTGGGAGGAGGTTGTCGCTAGCGATGAGAGAAGCCGACATGGGAGGGAGAGGAGGAGGAGAGGCGAGGGGATGACATTTTGATCATTTTAAAGTTTTTGAAGAGCCTTTATCATTTTAAGGGTGCCTTAATCGGCGAGGGTATTTATCAATTTTGGGTGGCAATATCCGCACCGTTTCCCCTGTTGGTGTTTTACTAGCGCGTTTCAGAGATTGCCCCTCAATTTCGGAGTAAATTTCAAATGTGGGACGCTTCGATTCGTGTGCTAGTTGACGAAAATGGTCCGGATCTGTTTAGCGTGATTTGCGTTGAGAAGGGGTTATTATGAGATATTAACTGGGCATTTTGTATCTAATGACAGTATTTAAGTTGACCTTTGCGGCACAGTGAATTTAAAAACCTATGACTTTCGTCTTCTATTTTTTCCTATTTCTAAATGATAATTTTATCCTTCAAATATGTAATTTTGGCAATTTTCAATTGTGTCATCCGTTTGCTTAACAAAAACGCGGATTCACGTTGTTGGATTTTGTCTCTAAAATTGTCCCAGTTAGATCTTGGTTTGCTTCTCAGAGGTCACCAGTTTGAATCCCTCGAGCCGCTATTTGTGAAAGTGTATATTAGACTAAGAGTAATCTCCAACTTGTTCTAAAAAAAAAAAAAGTATACATACATGGCACGCTTTGTAGAATACATAGCTTTGTTGTTTATGAAAAATAAAAATCTCTGTCAAAGTTTTTTTTTTTTTTTTTAAGCCTTTGAAAGGAATATTAGCTGCAAGAAAAGTGTTTCGATAGTGGTTTTCTTATGATCTATATATTCCAGTACTAAGAAGGGTGAACGCCATATGAACAATATAATAAAAATAGGTTATTGAAAATTAAGGAATAAAAGAAATATTAGAAAAGACGTTTAACGAGGACAAGCTCCCAATAATGAAATTAAATACTCAATAAATAATAAATCTCGTTGTTTTTCAAAATACACATCTTGCATTGACCAAATTATCTTGAGTCAACTTTTACATTTGCATCTTATGCACACGCTCACAAATTTAGTTCGAAAAAGGGTGAGAAGGGAAATCTTTTGGTAGAAAGAATAATTAACTTTGTATTCGGTGCATGCTAGCAGCATTAATGTGTACTTTTATTGTTCATGCTTTTTTCAGGAATTATTCTTTATTGGTTATCTGCTTAACAAAAATCAATCTGACAACTAATCAAGATCACTGAGATATCAACAATCTAATTGGCCAGGTCGGCAAATATCAGGTGGGAGGTTTTCCGTTCAATAGAACGTTCCTTAATTTAAGAACCACCTTTCAATTTCCTTCCTTGGTTGAACACCAATTAGACTGAATCTAAATCAGTCTCGATATACTGTAAAGTATATCCCCTGTATAAAGGACTTAATCCACTTATACAGTATTTTGGGGTGAGGTACGCTTAGAGCGAATCTCCTTAGACAATTACGTCCCCCCGCACCGGTGCTAACGGGATAATGGACACTGGTCTCCCAAGATACAACACTCCTTCACGGTATTTGGATAGCACTATCAAATCACCGTACGGTCACCAGTACCTTCACAGGATCGTTGAAGCAGCGGCACAAGGACAAATTTCGGATGAATATTTGCCTTTACTTTGGAGTAGCACCCACTGTTGAGGACAAAGGAAGGTTGAAGAATATTTTTCTTCAGAAGTACCAGATTCAGACAACAATTCTATAACAGAATTTGTTGAATTTTCTGATTCCTCTTTCAGAACGAATTTCGAAGAATCTTCTTTGGAAGTCCCTTTCCTACTTCACGCAATTTCGCAGAATCTTCTTTGGAAGTCGCTTTCCTACTTCACGCTGGAAGCCCAGTTCAGAATGCCGAAACTTACTTCAGGCAGATCAGAACTCAAAGAGAGAGAGAGAGAGAGAGATTTCGCTGTTGGTGTGTCTGAGAAAGGGAAATCGGAGCGCTATTTATAGCGCTCCGGGAGGGGCTTTCTCGTCCGCCAGATTTCAACAGTTACGACGGTTCGGACAGAACCGTCGCAACCGTTCGGTCCAACCGCGGAGCAACCCATACCCGCGAGACCGGATTCAAAAAGAACCAGGCCGGGTAGGAATCCGAACCCAGACTCGGGCCCGGCACGGCACGGCACTGGCATCGGCCGCCGCTGGCGGCGGCGTGCGCGCATGCCTGCATGTGCGAGCATAGTTCCCTCTTTTCGTGCGCGAAAACTCCAAGTACCCAAAGGGCACGCCCTTTGTTCTCAACTTTCTCTATTTATACACCACAAACTTCCATCCCATGGCCAATGTGGGACTAAATGCTTTTAGCTACCTTTAGTCCCATTTGGCTTTGAATTAGGCAATCTTTAGACTTGAATATCTCATTCATTCGAAGTCGGAATTGAACGTGTGAATATACCACGTTCATCCCCAATGGAAGGAGAACACACTCCAACCATCATCCAATTGATTCGATCAACGGATCTTGCCATAATTCAGCTTAAAGATTCGCTTTTATATTCTTCAATTCCAACATTCTTCATATTTATTGAGAAAAACAATTGTTCCAAAAAGTACTTTTCTATTCATCTTCATACATGAATGGCTAACAGACGGAGTCATGCACGTTACCAACTGTTCAAAGAGGACAAGAGAGATGTCAAACACAAGTGTTCTTTGTCTATTCATAGGCTCAAAAAAAAAAGGGTGAGATTTGTTGGAATTGAAGAATATAAAGGGAATCTTCAAGTTGAATTATGGCGAGATCCGTTGATCAAATCAACCGGATGATGGTTGGAGTGTATTCTCCTTCCATTTGTGATGAACGTGGTATATTCACATGTTCAATTCCGACTTCGAATGAATGAGATATTCAAGTCCAAAGATTGCCTAATTCAAAGCCAAATGGGACTAAAGGTTGCTACAAGCATTTAGTCCCACATTGGCCGTGGGATGGAAGCTTGTGTAGTATAAATAGAGAAAATTGAGAACAAAGGGTGTGCCCTTTGGGTACTTGGAGTTTTCGCGCGCGAAAAGGAGGGAACTATGCACGTACATACGTGCGCGCACGCGCGCCGCCGCTGGCGGCGGCGGCCGGTGCCGGTCCGGGTCTGGGTCTGGGTCTACTGGACTCGGGTTCAGATCTGAGTCTGAGTTCCCTACCTGGCCTGGTTCTTTTTGAACCAAGGTCCCGCTCCTGTTGCAAACCTGTTGGATTGCCAACAGTTGCGCACCTGTTGGACTGCCAAAGGTTACGCACATGTTGAACAACCAAAGGTTGCAAAACAGTCCGCTCCGCGTCAACGGTTGCGACTGTTGGACTGCCAACAGACACGGCTGGACCAAAGGTTGCAGCTTTTGGTTTGGGTTCAAACCTGTTGGCCTACTCCTGGAAAACTATATATAGCCCTCCTAGTTCTCAATTAAAAACACACCAACAGAGAATTAACTCTCTATCTCTCTCTCTATTTAAAGTTCTGAACTGTTCTTCCAACGTTCTGAACTGCGCTTCCAGCCTGAAGTGGGAATCCGCGATTTCCAGCGTAAAGTGGGAATCCGAAGCGACTTCCTAAAGGAGATTCTGCCAAATTCTTCAACCTTCCTACATCCTTAACAGTGGGTGTTCCTCCAAAAGAGTAAGACAAATATTCATTTGAAATTTGTCATTATACCGCTGCTTTGCTAATCCTGTGTAGGTACTGGTTGACTACGGTTCGACTGTACGGTGATTTGGTAGTGCTATCCAAATACCGTGAAGAAGTGTTGTATCTTGGGAGACCAGCGTCTATTATCCCGTTAGCACCGGTGCGGGGGACGTAATTGTCTTAAGGAGATTCGCTCTAAGCGTACCTCACTTCAAATACTGTATAAGTGGATTAAGTCCTTTATACAGGGGATATACTTTACAGTATATCGAGATTGACTTAGATTCAGTCTAAGTGATACTGTATAAGTGGATTAAGTCCTTTATACAGGGGATATACTTTACAGTATATCGAGACTGACTTGGATTCAGTCTAATTGGTGCTTAAACCAAGGAAGGAAATTGAAAGGTGGTTCTTAAATTAAGGAACGTTCTATTGAACGGAAAACCTCCCACCTGATATTTGCCGACCTGGCCAATTAGATTGTTGATATCTCAGTGATCTTTATTAGTTGTCAGATTGATTCTTGTTAAGCAGGATACCCAACAATCTTAAGACAATTAGTATTGAAGTTACTAACTTCAGTTCTGCTTGAACTTGCAGAGGATGTCTGAGACAAATCAAGATAGCTCAAGTAAGGCAACAAACATGCCGCTCCAAAGTTTGATGCCTCCTCCACTTCCTAACCCGAAGCCGGAGAAGCCAGGAAAGTTTGATGGCACAGAATTCAAGAGGTGGCAACAGAAATGTACTTCTACTTGACCACTCTTCATCTGGCCAGATTCCTGGAAGAAGATCCACCAGAGCCTGCAACTGATGCATGGACTCAATGTGACTTCCTTTGCCGAAATTATGTTCTTAATGGACTGGATGACTCTCTTTATAATGTCTACAGTCCAATCACTACGGCAAAGAAGTTATGGGCCAGTCTTGACAAGAAATACAAGACTGAGAATGCTGGTACCAAGAAATTCGTCGTAGGACGATTTCTGGATTACAAAATGGTGGATACTGTAACGGTCCCAGTTAAAAATTTCCATTTAATCATAATCATCTCGTACAATCCAAGCGTGGGACCCACAGGGTATAATACTTCCAGTACAATCATCAGAAACTCTTTACTATACATCAGAAATTCTACTAAGATAATATCGAGACTTATCATGCTAACACCATAGTTCAAGATCTATAAGAACACAGTCTATAATTTCCATATCGGAATGTATACATACATAGTTAGAGTCCAACACCAGGTCCAAAATTACAAGTCAAGGGTAATACCCAACTAAAGTACGCATGTTTATACAACATCATATACATAATAAAAGTACTTCTAAAACAATGGTTCCGATGATGATTGCCCGCGCAATTGCCCTTAAGCGGGTCCCTTGCCCTTGTCCAAACCTGTAGGTGGAGTTAGAATAGAGTGAGCTTGACGGCTCAGTGAGTAAAACAATATTTAAATATACTTAGCAAGTAGGTATACATGGCTAAATTATCCGGTTGACATGTGTGACGATATACTATTTTTATAGAATCTCGTAATTAGCCATGAGCCAAACAAAACACAGTAACAATGCCTGACTAGTCGACTAGGCCACTCTATAGTCGACTAATTCTAACTGTAAGTCGACTAATCACGAAGCTATAGTCGACTGATTATACTTCACACGTACCTGCTTCTTTACTGGCAGCCAGGGACTCATGTAGTCGACTACCCTTCCTGGTATAGTCGACTAACTCAAGTACTAGTCGACTAGAAGTCCCTATAGTCGACTAAAACTGTGAAAAATTGTGTTACTCACTGTATGTCACTTATAGTCGACTACCCTCCTGGTGTAGTCGACTAACCCAATATATTAATCGACTAGTAAGTAGACTATAGTCGACTAAAACTGTGAAAAATAGATTGTTAACTTTCTGTTTGCTCTCTGTATCTGGGATTAGTCGACTACCGTCTATATGTAGTCGACTAATCCTGCTACCCAGCAGGATATCTGCCTCAAATATCACACGTCTAGTCGACTATCCCAGGGACCAAGTCGACTACTCTACATAGAAATTGCCTGACAAGAGGCTATTCCAGATTAAATGTTAAGGGTTTATGCATGAATATAACATAGGACTTATATCATAGTGATGTCCATATACATACACATAATCTCCCCTTCTACGCCTTCGGTTCAACCCGGTCCCTTCCTCCGATACAATATATATAATCTCCCCTTCTACGCCTCCGGTTCAACCCGGTCCCTTCCTCCGATACATAATATATAATCTCCCCTTCTACGCCTCCGGTTCAACCCGGTCCCTTCCTCCGATGCATTCATGCCATCATATAATATCAATATGCAAGACATGTAATAAAATCATGGATTCATAAACAACATGAGTAATACTTGCGGAATTGAAACACATGAACCCAAAACATACATAAGGTCAAATACTTGTATATTTCTTACACTTATTTCATTTCCTACTTATTTCTACTCATCATGTTGTTAAGATTAGCATGTTCTACTCACTCTTGAAGTAGTATGGCCTGATTTTTGGCTGTTGTTGCTGCTGCCCTCTTTTGCTGCTGCAGTGGCTGTTGCTTTGCTGCTGCAGCTGCTCCTTTGTTGCTGTTGCTGCTGTTGTAGGAAAAGGGAAGAGAGAGGGAGAGAGTTTGTGAAGAAGGAGAGAGCTTTTGATCAAAAATGTTTAATCCTCTTCATCTCCCTTTATTTATAGTCTCTAATCCCCCATCAAAATGTGCCATGTGTCCCCTAACATCCCATCAAGTCTAATCAACTCCCTAATCAACTCCATGCCTCTCCCCTCTCCATGAAGTACAAGCATGGTGGGGATGGTGGTGATGTTGACTTTGGGGCATTATTCTTATACGTATAAATACTTACGTATACACTTGCATATACATACCCGTATAATACCCGTATAATACACATGGCTTACTAAGACATCATGCATGCATACTAATTCCATTACCCCTTATGATTATTTAGGACAAAGAAATGCTTTAATTAAGGCAAGTGTTACATTCTACCCTCCTTATGGAAGTTTCGTCCTCGAAACTTAACATACCTTGGAACAAATGTGGATAGGCTTTTCTTATCTCTTCTTCCAGCTCCCAAGTGGCTTCCTCTATGTTTTGATTTCTCCATAAGACCTTGACCAAGGAAATATTTTTGCTTCTCAACTGCTTCTCCTTGCGATCAAGAACTTGTACTGGTTCTTCCGCGTAAGACATATCTTCTAGTATATGCAGGGGTTCATGGGAGATGACGTGATCAGGATCGGGCACATACTTCCTCAGTTGAGAGACATGAAATACATTGTGCATCCGTTCTAAGGCAGGGGGTAGGGCCAAGCGGTAAGCAACCGGTCCAATTTTATCC
This sequence comes from Agave tequilana, assembly GCA_038442645.1. NCBI lineage: Eukaryota > Viridiplantae > Streptophyta > Magnoliopsida > Asparagales > Asparagaceae > Agave > Agave tequilana. The sequence continues at coordinate 55,736 of JAVJIF010011129.1, read as the reverse complement.
AGTATTTCAAACGGACCCACATATCTAGGGGCTAATTTGTTCTTACCACCGTGCGTCTCACTCCCTTCATGGGAGATACCTTCAGGAAAACACTATCTCCTACCTCAAACTCCAATGGTCTGCGACGATTGTTTGCATAAGCTTTCAGTCTGCTCTGGGCTGCTTTCATCCTTTCCTTGATTAGCTTGATCTTCTCCGTAGCCTCTTGAATTACATCGGGGCCGAACAGTCTTCTATCCCCAATTTCCTCCCAACAGATTGGTGATCTACACCTCCTCCCATACAATGCTTCAAAGGGAGGCATACCGATAGTGGACTGGTAACTATTATTATAAGCAAACTCCACTAAGGGTAAATAGTTGTCCCCACTTCCCCCAAAATCCAGTACACAAGTTCTCAACATATCTTCCAATATTTGAATGGTCCTTTCTGACTGTCCATTCGTTTGGGGGTGGGCTGCTGTACTGAGTTGTAATTTAGTGCTCATAGCTCTGGACAAACTCCTCCAAAATCTGAATTGAAATCTTGGGTCCCGATCTGATACAATGGATTCAGGTACTCCATGTAATCTGATTATCTCTCGAACATATACCTGAGCCAGTCTTTCCATTGAATAATTGATCCGGATAGGCAGAAAATGGGCAGATTTGGTGAGTCTATCTACCACTACCCAGACTGTATCCAGTCCTTGGGACGTCCAAGGAAGTCCAGTGACAAAATCCATGGCGATTTGACTCCACTTCTATTCAGGAATAGATAAAGGTACTAACAAACATGGGGCTTCTTATGTTCCGCCTTTACTTGTTGACAGACTAAACATTTGTGGACAAAATTAGAAATGTCCACCTTCATTCCATCCCACCAAAAGTTATGACGCAGATCTTGATACATCTTTGTGCTTCCGGGATGAGCTGTATAAGGTGTACTATGAGCCTCCTTCATTATTTCTTCCTTGATCTCTGTTACATCTGGTACACATAATCTGCGTCCAAGTCTTAGTACATCACCTTCTATTTGAATCTCCTTGAGTTCTCCTTCTTGCACTTTCTTCATCATCTTCTTTATTTGAGTATCTCCTTGTTGGGCCTCTTTGATCTTGTCGTATAGATTAATTTGGATACTCACTTGATTCAGTTGATACTCAGAATTTGAAGAACCAATGACTCGCACTTCTATTTGCATTTCTTCTAGATCTCTTAATATTCTTGCTTGACGAGTCATCAAGGCGGCCAGAGTCCCTCCTGATTTCCGGCTCAAAGCATCAGCCACCACATTGGCCTTCCCAGGGTGGTATTGAATAGTAATATCATAATCCTTCATTAGTTCTAACCACCTCCTCTGCCTCATGTTCAGTTCCTTTTTGTGTGAAGATATATTTCAAGCTCTTATGATCAGTAAAAACTTCACAAGATACTCCATACAAATAATGTCGCCAGATCTTTAAAGCAAAGATCACAGCGGCTAATTCCAAGTCATGAGTGGGGTAATTTCTTTCATGGGTCTTCAATTGTCGGGATGCATAGGCAATAACTTTTTCGTGTTGCATTAACACACATCCAATCCCAGTTTTGATGCATTACTAAAATGACAAATCCTTCAGTTCCCGAAGGTACAATTAAGGTAGGAGCAGATGTCAGCCTAGCTTTAACCTCCAGGAAGCTCCTATCTTGATCTTCTCCCCAAGCAAACTTCTTATTCTTTCTAGTTAATTGAGTCATTGGTGCTACAATCAGAGAAAATCCTTCTACAAATCTTCTGTAGTACCCAGCTAATCCCAAGAAACTTCGGACTTCAGTAACATTAGTGGGTCTAGGCCAGTCTCGGATTGCTTCGATCTTTACCGGGTCTACTGATATTCCTTCTTTAGATATAATATGGCCAAGAAACCCTACTTGTTCTAGCCAAAATTCACATTTCTTCAATTTTGCATAGAGTTGCTTCTCTCTCAAGATTTGAAGGACAATATTAAGATGTTTCTCATGATCTTCCGTATTCTTTGAATAGACCAGAATATCATCAATGAATACTACTACAAAGTGGTCTAGATATGGTTGAAAAATCCGATTCATTAAGTCCATAAATGCTACCGGGGCGTTAGTGAGTCCAAAAGGCATGACTAGAAATTCAAAGTGTCCATATCTTGTCCGGAAAGCTGATTTGGGCACATCTTCAGGTTTGATCTTCAACTGGTGATACCCCGATCTAAGATCTATCTTAGAAAATACACAAGACCCTTGTAATTGATCAAATAAGTCATCAATTCGAGGGAGAGGGTACTTATTCTTGATAGTTGCCTTATTCAATTCCCGATAATCAACACATAGTCTCATACTCCCATCCTTCTTCTTTACAAATAATACAGGTGCTCCCCAGGGAGATATACTTGGCCGAATGAAACCTTTGTCTAATAAGTCCTGCAATTGAGTTTTAAGTTCTTTCATTTCTGCAGGGGCCATACGGTACGGTGCCTTCGAAATTGGGGCAGTACCGGGTATTACATCTATTGTAAATTCTACCTCCCGATCTGGGGGCAAGCCTGGTAAATCTTCTGGGAACACATCAGGGAACTCATTCACAATTGGAATAGTCTTAATATTTATATCAGTCCTGGTGGTATCCAACACCGAAGCCAGAAATCCTTTGCACCCTTGTTTCAATAACTTGGTGGCTTTGATGGCTGATATGTGAAGTATATCATAACTAACTTTCTCTCCTTCAAAAATAATTTCCGGAGTTCCTTTCATGTTAAAGATAATCCTCTTTTTATTACAATCCACCTGAGCACCACAGGCAGACAACCAGTTCATTCCTAGTATGGCATCGAACTCCACTTCGCCTAGCATAATCAGATCAACAAATGTCTTCATTTCTCCAATTATCACTTCACAATTCGTATATCTAGTGCTAGCTATCAAATTCTCCCCTATAGGTGTGGACACAACCAACTGAAATCCTAGGGGTTTTGATTCTTGATTTAGTTTATAAGCAAAAGCACTAGATACGAATGAATGAGTAGCTCCAGGGTCAAATAATGCATGGGCAATATGTCCTGATACAGAGATCATACCTTCCACCACTGCATTTGAAGCCATTGCTTCCCAGTGGGTTAATGCGAAGGTTCTGCCTTGCACCCGAGGTTGTTGAACCGATGACTGGGTTGCAGCAGAACGCGGGGCATTACTGGGCGGCATGGAGTTACTGGCTTGTCCTCTGGAAGGATTCGTCCTCACGATCGGCCTTCCACTTCCTCTACTCGGCCCTTGGCTTCCATGCATTGACGGACAATTTTTCCTTAGATGTCCCATCTCTCCACAATTAAAACAAGACCTGTCTAGGAGACAGTTTCCAAGATGGTTTACTCTACACCTCTGACACCAGGGAGCCTTCGAGACTCTGGGATGGGACGCAGAGGTAGCTTGTGTTTTCGAGGGAGTGTCTCTGTTTCTCAGCCACGTTCTCCCGCCTCTGGCTCCTCCTCCTCTATAAAAAGTAGTGTTAAACCCAGACCCTCTGCCGCTGGTGGGTCCTGATGTCGTCCTCATAGGAGGTCCTTGATAACGGGGGCGCTTAGAATTGGGAATTTCTTCCACCCAGTCTCCCGGACCTTCTTGTATGTCCATTTCCACCTCCAAAGCTCTTTCTACTGCCTGGAGATAATTTCTCAGTTGTAATGGAATCAGCTGATTAGACTAGAAGGGTGTGCTTATTATGTGTATAAGAATGTATTTGATGTACCCTTTCTTGTCTCCGCTATAGTATAGGACTATACCGAGTCGAATCTCAGGGAGAGCTCGCGATGGAAGCTTTACGTGTGGTAGTGAAGTGAACAAACGAGTATTCTTCTCTTGCTTCTAAACTTAATGAATCAAATGTAAAAGAAACTAAAAGAAAGGATGGCTATGTTCATGGTGGAAATCGTTGGAAAAGAAATCAAGAAGTGGATGTGGTATTCACAAGAAAAAGAAAGAAAACTTAAAGAAGCTTGAATGAAAGAACACCATGACTAGCTTACCTTGCTAGCTTGCCAAGACTTACTAGACTTCTTGATAGCGAATGCGTGCCTAATGTTGTCACTCCATTGGCGTAGGGTTCGTCTAGCGTGTTGACCTAATTGCTTTCTCACTTGGAAGACGGTGGTTTAACCATCGGAGAAGAGAAGATCATACACTTGCAAGATGAAGTAGAGCAATCACACTTGAGTTAGTTAAGATGGCAATTCTAGTGGTAAACTAGTACATGGAGAAAGAATTAGCTAGAACAAGCCATAAGAAAGGTAAAACAAAGCATGGAAGTAAATTGCAAGTAATTAAAGCAAGAAGTGAAATAAAGCAAGTAAGAATGCAAGAAAACTAGAACCAAGCTTCAAGTAGAGGAAGGAGGATGGATCAATCCTTGTTGCTTCAAGTGTCACCCTTGATTACACAAGCTCTCTCCCTCACAATCACTCTCTTTTACATTGAATTCTAGGGAAGAAGAAGAGGGATCTAAAGAACAAAACCTAAAGAGAAAAATACATGAAAATTACAACAACTAAGCTAATCTTCCTCTCTTCTCCATTCAGTTTTTGTACGCAGGTCTTCATGGAGTATTTATAGCATGGATGAGAACCTTCGAGAGCCTAGTTTGTTGGCGCAAAATCTGAGATCCAACGGCCCGGATTTTGCGGTGGATCCGCCGCAAGTCGCGGCATTTTTGTGGCCGTTGGCTAACAACTTTCTGGTGGAGATTAGTTACAAGGTTGTTAGCCACGTGGTATATCTAGAATCTTCGTTTGTTGCGCGGATTTCTCTGGATCTGGATTTGAATTTGGCTTTATCTTTAATCTTGATTAATCACTTAATTAGTGTTAATTAAGTGATTATTTGGATATCTCTCCATTAAGTGTGTACCTGCAAATATGTAGAGAAGAGGAGTAAAAATCACATATTTATTTGTAATATGCATGGGAATTATGATGTAAAATATGCAATATTGGATACCAATCACACCCCCACACTTATTCTTTTGCTCGTCCCGAGCAAAACAAAGAAAGAAAATCTAAACTACCAATTTTATTACACCACTTTCGCAGGTGACGCGATTGCACTGAGCGTGTGCAACAAGCCGTTAAACCTCTAGGTTACCCTAGAGGAGGAGTGTTGTCTCCTGAGGGTTTTCAGCGGATTACACCCACAAAATCCATAAAGAAAGAAAACAAATGTTAGTGTTTTGAAAACGTATTTTGAATAAGAGACATGTTTACGAACTATTTTTGCGAAAATATAAGTGATCCTAGGTCATAAGTCCACCTATAATCATTCTTCCTTAAACTTAGTCTCTATGCAAGATCTTGTTTTTAATTAAGGTAAGAATTCAAAATTGGATTGAATATTTTATCTTTCATAAAACCTAGATAATATGCACACCGTGTAAGTGAAGATTTCTGGGATTTCAACTCCAACCATCAAGCCATTTATTTATTTATATATATATTCTTTTATGCTTTTTTTTTCTTCCCTTAGTTTAGGCTTTCTAGTCTACCCTTGTAGCGAGCCTTTAACCGATGACTCCCAAACCAGACGGTCTTAGGGCACCAGATGAGAAACATCCCTCGGGTTTAAGGTCTCGAGTAGAAAAGGCCACGAAACTAAAGGGGATTATTTATTATCACCGTTAGGCGTGAATGATCATGCTTCTTGAGGCACAATTATCCAGCTTAATAAGTGAAATCACCGTTAGGCGTGAGTAATCATGCTTCTTGAGGCACAATTATCCAGCTTAATAAGTGATGCTTTATTTATATTTATATATATATATTTTTTCTTTTTTTTTATTTATTTATATGACGTTTTTGGTCTTTGTTTCCATCCCAAGAAATGTGTAAGTGTGAAGTGCATATTATCTAAGGCAAAAAATTCAAGATAAGAATATCTCACCAATTTTACTTACTTAACCTATAATTTTCAAACATGATCTATTATTTCAACTATGTTTAAGATGTCATAATTAAGGCTTTCTTAATCTCTAAGATACATCTTAATTTTCTTAAAAATAAATCAAAACTTTGTCTTCTTATTTCAAAAAGTTTTTATTTTTATATTTTTTTATTTTTAAAAGAAGTGTAAAAGAAAAAAAAATGTAAAAGAAAGAAAGTCTAAAAACTCTATGTTAGTAAACCCTCCCCCACACTTATTTCATGCATTGTCCTCAATGCATCATGATATATGTATGCATGAAACAAAAATGAAGAGGGAAGGAAAAAATTACCTTAAGGTGGTGGTTCCGGTGGTGGTCTGATTGGTCCACGAAACATGGCCCAATCATCTTTGCTTTGGGTTTTCAGGAACCCACCAGAAATCTCAGAAATATAACCCACTAAAATGATGTATGCATGTGTTATTTTAATTATGTACATGACCCCATCTAATTTTAAGAGTTTCCTAATAATTTCAGAGTCAAATTTATCAATATCCTTGTCCAAAAATGGTGCATGAAATGATATAACAGTTGACTTGGACTCTGGAAGGACAGGAATGAATACTGACTCAGAAATGTGACTTAAGTCAAGTGACGGTTCAGGAGTCGAAGTGAGTTCAGAAATTTGGTCCAAGTCAAGAAATGAAAACTCAAGTCCACATGTGTTGTCCAACAATAGAATGTGACCTATTATGGGTGATATCTCTTTACTTCCAATTTTAAGAAATTCAAGCTCATCACCGTACAATTCTTCAAAACTTAAGTCAACATCTTCCTTAATAATTGTACAATCAGTTTCAGAAGTAAAGAGATCGAGAAAATCAAGGTCACATTTCTCATTGAGTTCAATACCACAAGATGGAGAACTTGCCAAAATGTCAATAGAATCTTCAAAAGTGTAGAATTGGGCAAGTTCAATATGATCCTCAAAGATGGATGATTCAACTTCATTGTAAATTGTGAAAGGATCCAAGATTGACTCCGGGAAAAGATTGATGTGAGGTAAAGATACCGGAGTCATTATGGAATAAGGAAAAAGAATTGAATCACTGAGTTTGGGTTCAAGATCACATTCCTCATGTAGTTCAATAAAATGTGGAGAACTTGCCAATTTATCAATGGAATTTTCAGAAGTGTAGAATTGGTCAAGTTCAATGTGATCATCAAAAAAGATTGGTGATTCAATTTCACAATGGATAGGAAATGGATCCAATTCTGACTTGGGAAATGGATTGAAATCAGGTAAGGTTATGGAAGTCATGATTGAATCAGGAAGTAAATTGGAATCATCAAATGAAAGTTCAGGATCAAATTCATGTTCCAGTTCAATTTCAGAAAAAGGAAAACTTGCCAAAACGTCAATTGGATCAGAAGTGTGGACAAGTTCAGGTAATTGTGCTGAAATTGAATTTGGACTTCCAAGACTACATGACTCCTTGGTTTTGACAGAGTGGCTAGTGACCTTAGAAATAGGATGAAGAGTTTGGATCAGCAAATCTAAGTCACGGGCACGAGCATTTTGAGCATGAGTCATGTCTTCAAGCATCTTTTCAAAATTGATGACTTCATTATTTGGATGAAAAGATGAAGTGTTGTCTTGAAGTGATGGTGAAATTGTGAGTCAAAAGTGTGTGATGATGGAAAAGTGGACTCACACAAGAAATCATTACTCGGTTCCATGACAAATGGTTGTTCATACTGAAAGGGTGGAACTGAGTAAGATTCTTGAAAATACTGTGGAATTGGAGAGGGAAATAATTCAGGAAGTGTTTGCTCAGCTCTCTGTAAGTTAGCTTCTAAACTCCTTAGTAAATCAGATTTTTCTTCAACTGGTTCAGAAAAAGGAGTATATGAAGCGGAATCGGGAAATGAATCTTGTGAATATTGTGGACTTGGTGGAAATGGTGGACAAGGAGGTTGACAATTAAACTCGGGGACTGGAATTCCCAATAACTCGATGAAGAGTTGAAATTATTTTGGACATTATAATTGTTAGATGGGGGGTATGGGTCATATTGATTCGGATAAGGCCAACCCGGTGTATTTGGTTGGTGCATATTGTAAAACACCGGGTTGGAATTATCCGAATAAGGAGATGGTGTGAAATATGAATTATTATTGAAAGAATTTTTGAAGGCCATATCACACAATCACAAACAAAAACAAACAAACAAACAAACAAACAAAAGAAAAAATTTCTAACCTAAGTTAGGGTAGACTTAGACCTAGACGACTCCTAACAAATAGACTGTCCACGGGAGGTTTAGTGTAGACTCTAACCACAAGCTAATCAGCCAGGGAAGGGTAAGGTTGGTGGGAGGTTTTCCGTCCGAAGACGTTCCTTAATTAAGTAACCAGCAACCTTCGGGCTTTCGGCCCTCAACCCCTTTCCTAGACACCGATTTTGCAAGAGTTAAATTTCAACACTTTTCCCCCTTAGGAAAATCTCCTAAATGAGTCCGAGATGTCCCTAGGGCCAACGTCTACTTTTTTATTAAATTAGGCTTGGGTTAGTGAGTGCTTGGGTAAATGGTTTTTGGGCTAAGGAAAGGGTAATGACCTCCCCCACCTTATCTTATTTACGGGTATGCCCTTAAATTTGAATTGTGCAAGTGTACAAGAAATATAGCTAGGATACACTCAAAGCATGAAAATCAAGCAAGGAGTTTGTCCTAGTCTAAATGCAATGCAAACACGTACCTTGCCTCCAGCACTCTTCAACAGTAAAAGTAAAGAATTGAAAAGACACGTGCCTAAAATGCAAGTGTCTAAACAATTTTTAGCAATTTCAATCAACTTTTTACTGTTTTTTAATTAAGCAGGAGTAGGATGCAGAATACAGGAAATAAAGTATAGAAACAGATGTATTTTACAGAACCAGAGGCCCTGCAGAAAATTGGTGAGTAGTGAACTCCTAATTGCCGCGTTCCCACGGCAAATTGCCGTGGATCCGCGGCACTTTGGAGGGATCCTGGGCTCTGCTTTCTTGAGCAGAGTCCCAGGTCCACTTGTATGTTACTGCAATGAATAGTTTCCTGTTTTCTTCTCCTGTAACCTGCAACAGAGAAGAAGGATCGTTTAGTACTTCACTTTAACCTAAAAATACGTTGCTCTCCCCGGCAACGGCGCCATTTTTTGATTAGACTAGAAGGGTGTGCTTATTATGTGTATAAGAATGTATTTGATGTACCCTTTCTTGTCTCCGCTATAGTATAGGACTATACCGAGTCGAATCTCAGGGAGAGCTCGCGATGGAAGCTTTACGTGTGGTAGTGAAGTGAACAAACGAGTATTCTTCTCTTGCTTATAAACTTAATGAATCAAATGTAAAAGAAACTAAAAGAAAGGATGGCTATGTTCATGGTGGAAATCGTTGGAAAAGAAATCAAGAAGTGGATGTGGTATTCACAAGAAAAAGAAAGAAAACTTAAAGAAGCTTGAATGAAAGAACACCATGACTAGCTTACCTTGCTAGCTTGCCAAGACTTACTAGACTTCTTGATAGCGAATGCGTGCCTAATGTTGTCACTCCATTGGCGTAGGGTTCGTCTAGCGTGTTGACCTAATTGCTTTCTCACTTGGAAGACGGTGGTTTAACCATCGGAGAAGAGAAGATCATACACTTGCAAGATGAAGTAGAGCAATCACACTTGAGTTAGTTAAGATGGCAAATCTAGTGGTAAACTAGTACATGGAGAAAGAATTAGCTAGAACAAGCCATAAGAAAGGTAAAACAAAGCATGGAAGTAAATTGCAAGTAATTAAAGCAAGAAGTGAAATAAAGCAAGTAAGAATGCAAGAAAACTAGAACCAAGCTTCAAGTAGAGGAAGGAGGATGGATCAATCCTTGTTGCTTCAAGTGTCACCCTTGATTACACAAGCTCTCTCCCTCACAATCACTCTCTTTTACATTGAATTCTAGGGAAGAAGAAGAGGGATCTAAAGAACAAAACCTAAAGAGAAAAATACATGAAAATTACAACAACTAAGCTAATCTTCCTCTCTTCTCCATTCAGTTTTTGTACGCAGGTCTTCATGGAGTATTTATAGCATGGATGAGAACCTTCGAGAGCCTAGTTTGTTGGCGCAAAATCTGAGATCCAACGGCCCGGATTTTGCGGTGGATCCGCCGCAAGTCGCGGCATTTTTGTGGCCGTTGGCTAACAACTTTCTGGTGGAGATTAGTTACAAGGTTGTTAGCCACGTGGTATATCTAGAATCTTCGTTTGTTGCGCGGATTTCTCTGGATCTGGATTTGAATTTGGCTTTATCTTTAATCTTGATTAATCACTTAATTAGTGTTAATTAAGTGATTATTTGGATATCTCTCCATTAAGTGTGTACCTGCAAATATGTAGAGAAGAGGAGTAAAAATCACATATTTATTTGTAATATGCATGGGAATTATGATGTAAAATATGCAATATTGGATACCAATCATCAGCCGGCCACGAATATCTGGTCTTAGGCCTTTTACAAACCTCTTTGTCTTTTCTGATTCACTCCTTACCAAGGCATCAGCGTACCTGGATAGCTGAGTGAATTTCTGATCATACTGGGATACATTCATAGAACCTTGACGTAGTTCCAAGAATTCTGTTGCCATCTTATCTCTGGCTGTCTCCGGAATGTATTTCTCAGTGAATTTGTTCACCAAGAATTCCCAAGTGATTGGTTCCCTTGCATTCTTCATACTAAGCTTCACTGCCCGCCACCAATGTTCCGCTTCCTTCTGGAACATAAAAGAAGAGAAGGACACCTTTTGTTCATCAGTGCAACTCATAACTTCTAAGATCTTCTCTATTTGAAGAAGCCATGATTCGGCTTGTAAGGGGTCCGCCTCCCCTTCAAATACGGGCGGTTTCATCTTCTGAAACTGCTCCGGTGCTCGATGGGAGTTGTTATTATTACTCGCTCTAGACATTAATTGTACGAGCCACTCCGGCATCGCCCCTGGAGTTCCTTCATTCCCTCTTATTTGAACTTCAGAGTCTCCATCATTGTTCACGGGAGGTGCACTCCCCATCTCACTGTAGTGTGTCGTATCGAGCGAAAGGGACTCCTCAAGTGGTAGTTGGTTCAAATCCATGTGTTCTCCCTATAAATAAGGGTGTCTTATCAACATACTACACAATTAGGAATGAATAGGGATAAAACTTTAGTCTCAGGTAATCATGTTAATAACATCACTTTTGAAAACAAGCAACTTGTTATATATATATATATATATATATATATATATATATATATATATATATATATATATATATAGTTACATCCATCATGGATACAAAAGGTATTATGCTGACATGCCTTCCTTCTTTGGATATCCAGACTAACCCATGTGCATTCATAAGATATATGCCAGGGTACATACAATAACCCTAAGGATATCCATCACCTAACATACTAGGCCTATACATGTATATACATCAAAGTGCCGGCTCTAAGGTTCACCCTTCGTAGGGTAGAGTATCCCCACTAGAATCTCCGCTAGTGCTGCTGCTATCATCCATATCTTCCTCGGGATCTTCTTCCGGTGATTCGTCCCCGGCGCAGCACCAGTCGTCTAAGTCATCATAAAGGTTCATATCCTCTTTCCACGTTTCGTTCCAAAAGACGCCTCCATATGTAAATCCCCTTCGGGTTTCTTCTTTAATCGTGCTAGAGTGCTCCGTCACTGCTATCTCAAGTGAATCTCCCACAAAGCTTTCTGTGTCAACATTGGTTGGTTCAGGCTCGTTAGATGCCTGCGACTCAACCTCCTCATAATCTACCCAATTTATGGGCATAATCGTTTCCGCTGGGTCAGTTTCGTCCGACTCGTACCCCCAATCCATGGAGTCCGCCACCCAGCTCTCACTCGAGCTATCGGGGCTAGAGACTGGCCAGTATACATCGGAGTCCCCCATCTACATGTAATAGGACGTATCAATCTCAAGTCCATGAAATAGTCTCAATCATACGGCTATCATCAAGAAGCAACAGAAATAGACACACTGGTAACTATACTTATCCTTAGTCTACTCATAAGTCTCATGTCCTTAGAGTAACTCAGATTCAATAGATAACTTAATGCATCCCTTGACACCTAATGCCAACCACTTAACTATGATCACATGTCTGCACGTATGAACCTAATAACTTCATCATCTCTTACTCCTTCTACTTCTAAACCATCGCTCTGATACCAACTGTAACGGTCCCAGTTAAAAATTTTCCATTTAATCATAATCATCTCGTACAATCCAAGCGTGGGACCCATCAGGGTATAATACTTCCAGTACAATCATCAGAAACTCTTTACTATACATCAGAAATTCTACTAAGATAATATCGAGACTTACCATGCTAACACCATAGTTCAAGATCTATGAGAACACAGTCTATAATTTCCATATCGGAATGTATACATACATAGTTAGAGTCCAACACCAGGTCCAAGATTACAAGTCAAGGGTAATACCCAACTAAAGTACGCATGTTTATACAACATCATATACATAACAAAAGTACTTCTAAAACAGTGGTTCCGATGATGATTGCCCGTGCAATTGCCCTTAAGCGGGTCCCTTGCCCTTGTCCAAACCTGTAGGTGGAGTTAGAATAGAGTGAGCTTGACGGCTCAGTGAGTAAAACAATATTTAAATATACTTAGCAAGTAGGTATACATGGCTAAATTATCCGGTTGACATGTGTGACGATATACTATTTTTATAGAATCTCGTAATTAGCCATGAGCCAAAACAAAACACAGTAACAATGCCTGACTAGTCGACTAGGCCACTCTATAGTCGACTAATTCTAACTGTAAGTCGACTAATCACGAAGCTATAGTCGACTGATTATACTTCACACGTACCTGCTTCTTTACTGGCAGCCAGGGACTCATGTAGTCGACTACCCTTCCTGGTATAGTCGACTAACTCAAGTACTAGTCGACTAGAAGTCCCTATAGTCGACTAAAACAGTGAAAAATTGTGTTACTCACTGTATGTCACTTATAGTCGACTACCCTCCTGGTGTAGTCGACTAACCCAATATATTAGTCGACTAGTAAGTAGACTATAGTCGACTAAAACTGTGAAAAATAGATTGTTAACTTTCTGTTTGCTCTCTGTATCTGGGATTAGTCGACTACCGTCTATATGTAGTCGACTAATCCTGCTACCCAGCAGGATATCTGCCTCAAATATCACACGTCTAGTCGACTATCCCAGGGACCAAGTCGACTACTCTACATAGAAATTGCCTGACAAGAGGCTATTCCAGATTAAATGTTAAGGGTTTATGCATGAATATAACATAGGACTTATATCATAGTGATGTCCATATACATACACATAATCTCCCCTTCTACGCCTCCGGTTCAACCCGGTCCCTTCCTCCGATACAATATATATAATCTCCCCTTCTACGCCTCCGGTTCAACCCGGTCCCTTCCTCCGATACATAATATATAATCTCCCCTTCTACGCCTCCGGTTCAACCTGGTCCCTTCCTCCGATGCATTCATGCCATCATATAATATCAATATGCAAGACATGTAATAAAATCATGGATTCATAAACAACATGAGTAATACTTGCGGAATTGAAACACATGAACCCAAAACATACATAAGGTCAAATACTTGTATATCTCTTATACTTATTTCATTTCCTACTTATTTCTACTCATCATGTTGTTAAGATTAGCATGTTCTACTCACTCTTGAAGTAGTATGGCCTGATTTTTGGCTGTTTTTTGACTGTTGTTGCTGCTGCCCTCTTTTGCTGCTGCAGTGGCTGTTGCTTTGCTGCTGCAGCTGCTCCTTTGTTGCTGTTGCTGCTGTTGTAGGAAAAGGGAAGAGAGAGGGAGAGAGTTTGTGAAGAAGGAGAGAGCTTTTGATCAAAAATGTTTAATCCTCTTCATCTCCCTTTATTTATAGTCTCTAATCCCCCATCAAAATGTGCCATGTGTCCCCTAACATCCCATCAAGTCTAATCAACTCCCTAATCAACTCCATGCCTCTCCCCTCTCCATGAAGTACAAGCATGGTGGGGATGGTGGTGATGTTGACTTTGGGGCATTATTCTTATACGTATAAATACTTACGTATACACTTGCATATACATACCCGTATAATACCCGTATAATACACATGGCTTACTAAGACATCATGCATGCATACTAATTCCATTACCCCTTATGATTATTTAGGACAAAGAAATGCTTTAATTAAGGCAAGTGTTACAGATACCAAGACTGTCATCAGTCAGGTGCAAGAGTTCCAACTTATCTTGCACGAAATAGAGGCCGAAGGTATGATTCTTCCTGAAACATTTCAGGTTGCAACAATCGTGGAGAAGCTCTCACCTGCGTGGAGAGACTTCAAGAATTACCTGAAGCACAAGCGAAAGGAGCTAAAGTTGGAGGATCTCATTGTGAGGCTTCGTATCGAGGAGGACAACCGTAAGTCCGAGAAAAGGACCAGCAAGAACTCCTACGAAGCAAAAGCTAATGTGATCGAGGACTCAAAGGGGAAAGCGTCTACTTCCAAAGACTTGAAGCGGAAGAAGACATCCCAGGAGTACAAAGGCAAGGCCCAATACGGCAAAAGCATGCGCTTCAAAGGAACCTGCTATGTCTGCAACAAAGAAGGACATAAAGCTAATGAATGTCGCAGCCGTCTTAAGGGGAACAAGAAGAGCCACCCACAGGCAAACATGACCAACCATGAATCACCAAGTCTTTCAGCTGTGGTGTTAGAAGTGAATCTGACAACCAATAACAAAGATTAGTGGGTAGACACGGGAGCTACTCGGCACATCTGCTCGGAGAAATTGTTATTGATTGGTAGTGAAAAGTGCATTTTTATCATCATATTTACCATCACATTTTCATATTTATTCATTTAATTCTGCACATTTATTAATATTTTGTGATTTATTGTGTTCAGGCCTCGAGTTCTTATTTTTATAAGAAATAAAGCTTATAGAAGCCCAAAAGCCCATATCCAAGCCCAAGTCCAAGCCCAGGTGTAAAAGTGCAAATACCAAATGTCAAAAGTGCAAATACATAAGGGCCAAAGTTGTAAATATAAAGAAGAGGGAAGGATAGACTTCTATTCAACCCTAAATGCTTGCAGGAAAGAGTTTAAAGATAAATTCGGATTCAGACTGTACATGTTTAGTATTCAGATCATAACTTTTGCTACAGATATGCAAATCCGATGATTCAAAATGCTACAGAAAGAAGACTTGAAGCCCTACAACTCTTATGTTGATCAAACTTTCCAATTCAGTCCGTAGATAAGCCAATTTCGGCGATCAACAGGATAATAAATTGCAGGACAGATTTGATTTGAACTTCTATGGATAAGTGCTACAAGTCTGGAGATAAGATTTTTTGGGAGAGTTGTACTAGGACTCTACATCTTCCAACTCCTATAAATACCCCTGCAGATGCAACACAGAAAGCGTCCAGAGAAGAGCCAAGGGCCAAAGTTAGGGTTTTTAGGTTTTCTTTCCACCTTTGTATATTTTTTATTTTCTTTTTGTAAAAGCTGAGAGGAGATGATGTATTCATGGAGGAAGGGATCTGCTTGTACTGATGGTGACAGTCGGTGTAAGTGTTATTTTTCCACCATTGTTTAATAATCGAATCAAGACTTGTTTTATTTTATTCTTGTATTATTCTAGTTTCTTTTATTCTTATTTTAATCTTGTATCTACTTTCTTCTATTTGTTCTCTAATGTCTTGCCCACCATGAGATCCAACTGCTTCGAGAATACCTAGCCGAAGAAGGAACCTTGACGGCCCAAAGGCGATGAACAGCTCTTCATAGCTTGTTATTCATTTCGTAGAGTAGATTAAGAAGGCGGACGATCCCATAAGCCGTGCTTGTACACCTTCCAAGAAAAGGAAAATCATCGCAACGGTTCAAACGGCAAGCAGACTAAAGAGATAAGTTTTCTTTCTTTTTCTTTTCTTTTCTTTTTTGTAGATTAAATACAACTCATCTCCATATTCTTTTCTACCACCCATTGTAAATACCACTTCCTTTCTAACTTAACAAATAAAAATAAAAACTTTAGAGAAACTTGCTTAACGCTTCCATCGCAGTCCCTCCCTGAGGATCACGACCCGCATAGCCCTGCTACCGCGGATTAGAACTGAGACTTGCACATCTATTCTTAAAACTAACATATAATATTTTGTGTGCAGGAAAAATCAGTCAACAAATTGGCGCCGTTGCCGGGGAGGGACGGTAAGTTTATCTCTAAAACAAAATTTTAATTTTTAACTAATTCTTTATTCTTTTCTGTTTGCAGGTTTGGAGAACAGGAAACAGAAACATAGCAGCAGCAGTGGACATAATGCTATTCTGTGCCTCTGCCCTCGAAGGCAGAGCACCAGAACCCACTGTTTTGCCGCGGATCCGCGGCCAGAGCTGCGGAAACGCGGCAACAGTGGTGAATTACTGATCCAATTTTTTGCAGGGTGCTTCAAGTTAAAAATTCTGCTTTCTGCTCTATTCTGATTTGTTCTGTGATATACCTGTAAATTGCTAATAATTCAACAGTAAATTATTGGTTGTTAAAAATAAATTTGATTAGACGTTTGCATATTAGGCACGTGTCTTTTCAATTATTTTTATTTACTGTTGAAGAGTGCTGGAGACGCAAGGTACGTACGCATTGCATGTAGAATAGGATTCATCTCTTGGTTGATCTTCTGCTTTGAGTGATTCTTATCTATTTATCTTGTACACTTGCACTAATTCATCTTAAGGGCATAACCCATTAACAAGATAAGGTGGGGATTTCATCACCCTTCCTTAGCCCAAAAATCATATCCCAAGCACTCACTAACCCAAGCCTAACTAAAAAAAGAGTAGACGTTGGCCCTAGGGACATCTCGGACTCAATAGGAGATTATCCTAAGGGGGAACAGTGCTGGAAGTTGACTCTTGCCAAATCAGTGTCTAGGAAAGGGATTGAGGGTCGAAAGCCCGAAGATTGGTGGTTATTTAATTAAGGAACGTCTTTGACGGAAAACCTCCACCACTCTTGCCCCGACCTGGCTGATTAACTTGTGGTCAAAGTCTACACCCTACCTCCCGTGGACAGTCTAACCAGTTAGGAGTCGTCTAGGTCTAGGTCTACCCTAACTTAGGTTAGAAATTTTTCTTTTTTGTTTGTTTTTTTTTTCTTTTGTTTGCTTTGTGTGATATAGCCTATAACAATAATTTTTTCAATTTTAATGAGGATCCATATTATACACCAACCTCTTTTTCGGATATTACCAACCCGGCATATCATAACTCTAACCAACCTAGTGTGCCAGATTGGTCTTATCCGAATCATTACATGCCCCAGTCCCAATACTATGAACAAGATTGGAATAATCATCACTACTCTTCACAGAGTCAATGGGAATTCAACACCCCTGAGCCATATGGTCAATCACATGTTCAACCATTATCTTCATATACGTCTTTTCCCACATCACCAAGGTTTCAGTCCTCCATTGATCTATTCGATGGGTTAGAAGAAAAAGTGGATCGGTTGCAAGATACGATGAATGATCAAATTTCTAGACTTTCAAACATTCTTGAGCATCTTGATAGGAACCAAGAATCATTCTGTTTAGAAGACCTTGATCAAAATTCAATTTCATCACATCAATATGAACTTGCTCAATCCCAATCCTTGGACAAATTGGCTAGTTTTAATTTCAGTGAGATTGAATTAGATTATGAATGTGAACCCGATCCCCAACTTTGCGATTCAGTTTCCATCTTCGAATCTATGTTGACTCCAGTATCCTTACCCAATTTGGACCAATTTTCTGAGACAACATTTATTCCCATACCCATAGATCATGAAATTGAATCACCCATTTTTGATGATCATATTGAACTTGACCAATTGTGCAATTTTGAAAGTCCCATGGAAAAATTAGCAAGTTCCCATTTGTATGAGATTGAAACTAATGAGATATGTGACCTAGATTCCCAAATCTATGATCAAGTTCAAATTCTCGAATCATTATTGACTCCTGTTTTGTTACCCGACTTAGGTAATATTTTAGAGTCAGTTTTGATTCCCACACCTATCATTCCTGAACTTGAATCACCAACATTGAGTCACATTCCATTATGGGAAAATGATTGTAGACTTGAGTTTCAATTTCTTGACTTGGACCCACTTCTTAATCCTAGCCCGACTCCTGAACCTTTACTTGATTTGAGTTTCTTTCCTGAGTCGGTATTAGATCCTGAACCTATCATTCTTGAGTCCAAGTCAACCATTTTACCAAGTCACATTCTTTTGTTGGACATAGGTATAGACCATGACTCTGTGATGATTTTTCAGGACTGGTCATGTAAAGGGAGTAAGTTTCACGAGAAGATCTTCCATGATCCTATTCATTCTGGGGACTGTAAATATGTAAATAAAAAAGAGGTCAATAAAGGTAGGTCCCGTGAACTACCACGTTATCTTGTTTGGGCCGCATTTCGTGGACCAATTAGACCACCACCGGAACCACCCCCTAAGGTAATTTTCTGCCTTCCCTTGTTCTGTTTCATGCATATATGCATTCATTCATACATTGAGGACAATGCATGAGATAAGTGTGGGGGTGGGCTTTACTAACATAGTTAGAAACTAACAAAAAAATTTGCTAAAAAAAAAAAAAATCTGAAAAAAAATTTAAAAAAAATGTTATAAAAAGGAAATATTTTGACTTATTTTTTGAAAGAAATCTAAGTTAGTTTTAAGGATTAGGAAAATCATGATTAGGATTTCTAAAAACTTGGTCAAAATAAATAAATTGTTTAAATTTTAGGTATAGGAGGAGAAAGTGAATAATTAATTAGTCTTGATTTTTACCTTAATGAAGTATGCATACCAAATGCATATCTAGGATTCTAAGACAAAGACCTTGTGCCTCATAAAAAAAAGAAAAAAGAAAAAAAAAAGAAAGGGGAAAAAAATTCACCAATTAAGCTGATACATGTGCCTCAAGAAGCATAAGTATTCATGCCTAAAGGTGAGTAAATAAAATAAAGTCCTTAGTTTTGGGGCCTAGTTCACTCGAATTTGAGTCCGCGGGGTGTTTTCTCACCTGGTGCCCTAAAGCCAACCGGTTTGGGAGTTATCGACTTTAAGTTCGCTACATGGGTGGATTAGAAAGCCTAATAAAACTAAGAATATGAGATATGTATTAACACATCTAAGAGTCAATTAGTTAGGTATGAGGGCCTCAAGAAGCCTTGATGCTTACACGAAAGAAAATTAGATGAGTTATACATATTAAAAAAAAAAAGGAAGAGAAAAAAATTAAAGAGGCATGAGAGTCCAAGTTAAGGAATTCCTAGCCAAGTTACAAGGATGCATATGATTTTTGGTAACGAAAAAGACTATATTAGAAGTTCAATTTTGACCCTTACCTAAAATGAAAACAATTTAATTTATAAAGACTAAGTCTAAGAATGAATAAAAATGAGGATCCTAAAACTTATAGACTACTTAGTTTCTTCAAATATAATTCAAATATTTTTCTTTTTATGGATTTTGTGGGTGTAATCCGCTGAAAACCCTCACGAGACAACACTCGTCCTCTAGGGTAACCTAGAGGTTTAACGGCTTGTTGCACGTGCTAAGTGCAATCGTGATTCCTACGAAAGTGAGTTAGGTTAGATTAACTTTTCATTTCTTTTTCTTTTTCTTTGTTTTTACTCGAGGACGAGCAAAAAGATAAGTGTGGGGGTGTGATTGGTAGTGAAAAGTGCATTTTTATCATCATATTTACTATCACATTTTCATATTTATTCATTTAATTCTGCACATTTATTAATATTTTGTGATTTATTGTGTGCAGGCCTCGAGTTCTTATTTTTATAAGAAATAAAGCTTATAGAAGCCCAAAAGCCCATATCCAAGCCCAAGTCCAAGCCCAGGTGTAAAAGTGCAAATACCAAATGTCAAAAGTGCAAATACATAAGGACCAAAGTTGTAAATATAAAGAAGAGGGAAGGATAGACTTCTATTCAACCCTAAATGCTTGCAGGAAAGAGTTTAAAGATAAATTCGGATTCAGACTGTACATGTTTAGTATTCAGATCATAACTTTTGCTACAGATATGCAAATCCGATGATTCAAAATGCTACAGAAAGAAGACTTGAAGCCCTACAACTCTTATTGATCAAACTTTCCAATTCAGTCCGTAGATAAGCCAATTTCGGCGATCAACAGGATAATAAATTGCAGGACAGATTTGATTTGAACTTCTATGGATAAGTGCTACAAGTCTGGAGATAAGATTTTTTGGGAGAGTTGTACTAGGACTCTACATCTTCCAACTCCTATAAATACCCCTGCAGATGCAACACAGAAAGCGTCCAGAGAAGAGCCAAGGGCCAAAGTTAGGGTTTTTAGGTTTTCTTTCCACCTTTGTATATTTTTTATTTTCTTTTTGTAAAAGCTGAGAGGAGATGATGTATTCATGGAGGAAGGGATCTGCTAAACTGATGGTGACAGTCGGTGTAAGTGTTATTTTTCCACCATTGTTTAATAATCAAATCAAGGCTTGTTTTATTTTATTCTTGTATTATTCTAGTTTCTTTTATTCTTATTTTAATCTTGTATCTACTTTCTTCTATTTGTTCTCTAATGTCTTGCCCACCATGAGATCCAACTGCTTCGAGAATACCTAGCCGAAGAAGGAACCTTGACGGCCCAAAGGCGATGAACAGCTCTTCATAGCTTGTTATTCATTTCGTAGAGTAGATTAAGAAGGCAGACGATCCCATAAGCCGTGCTTGTACACCTTCCAAGAAAAGGGAAATCACCGCAACGGTTCAAACGGCAAGCAGACTAAAGAGATAAGTTTTCTTTCTTTTTCTTTTCTTTTCTTTTTTGTAGATTAAATACAACTCATCTCCATATTCTTTTCTACCACCCATTGTAAATACCACTTCCTTTCTAACTTAACAAATAAAAATAAAAACTTTAGAGAAACTTGCTTAACGCTTCCATCGCAGTCCCTCCCTGAGGATCACGACCCGCATAGCCCTGCTACCGCGGATTAGAACTGAGACTTGCACATCTATTCTTAAAACTAACATATAATATTTTGTGTGCAGGAAAAATCAGTCAACAGTTATTCTCAGAATATTAAAGGCTAGAGCAAGATGAGCAGCTATTCATGGGTAATTCAGCTTCCTCAAAGGTTGAAGGAAAGGGCAAGGTCATCCTGAAGTGGACATCGGGGAAAGAGCTTACTCTTAACGATGTGCTTCATGTTCCAGACATCCGCAAGAATTTGATCTCCGGATCAATACTTAGTAAGAAGGGATTTAGAATGGTATTTGAATCTGACAAATTTGTACTTACTAAGGGAGGGATGTATGTGGGTAAGGGCTATCTTGTTGATGGACTTTTTAAAGCCAATGTTGCAGTGGTAGATAAAAAGTCCGTGTATTTGTACCCGAAGCTAATAAATAAAGGAAATTCTTCTGTTTATTTGCTTGAGTCTCCTATTTTGTGGCATGCCAGATTAGGGCATGTAAATTACAAGTCTTTGAAAAACTTATCTAATCTGGGATACATTCCTAAACTCAACTTGAAAGAAATTCGCAAGTGTGAGGTTTGTGTTGAGGCCAGGTTGGCTAAAAATTCATTTCACTCAATAGATCGAAATACAGAACCTTTAGGGTTAATTCATAGCGATCTATGTGACTTGAAGTTTATGCCAACTAGAGGCGGTAAAAAGTATTTCATTACTTTTATTGATGACTGTACAAGATACTGTTATGTGTATCTTTTAAACAGTAAAGATGAGGCAATAAATATGTTTATAACATATAAGGCCGAAGTTGAGAATCAACTCAACAAGAAAATCAAGATTCTAAAATCCGATAGAGGCGGAGAATATGAATCAAATGATTTTAGTGAGTTATGTGCTAGTTTTGGTATAATACATCAAACTACAGTACCATACACTCCTCAGCAAAATGGAATTGCTGAACGGAAGAACAGAACTTTGAAGGAGATGGTTAATTCCATGCTCGTAAGTTCTGGAGCTCCGCAGAACTTGTGGGGGGAAGCTCTATTAACTGCAAATCATATTCTAAATAGAGTACCCCACAAGAAACTTGGTCTAATACCATTCGAGTTATGGCATGGAAGGACACCTTCCTACCATTACCTCAAAATGTGGGGGTGCCTTGCAAAGGTGCTGGCACCATTACCTAAAAAGACTAAGTTGGGAGAAAAAACTATGGACTGCATATTCATAGGCTATGCCTTGAATAGTATTGCGTACAGATTTCTGGTTCATAAATCAGAAATACCAGATATTCATGTAAACATGATTATCGAATCTCGAGATGCTGTGTTCTTTGAAGACATCTTTCCGTACAAACGGGAAGCAGATAAGACTTCTGGGAAAAGAACACACGAGATGACGTTCAGGGACGAAAGCCCCGAGGAACCAATTGTAAATGCGAAAATTGAACCAAGAAGAAGTCAGAGATCTAGAATCTCAAAATCTTTTGGTCCAGATTTCATAGCATACGCTATTGAGAGCGAGCCTCAAACATTTAAAGAGGCTATGTCAACCCCAGAAGCACAAATGTGGAAAGAAGCTATAAATAGCGAAATAGAATCCATACTAAGTAATTGTAAGATCACCTAGAGGGGGGGGTGAATAGGTGATGGCTAATCTAATGGTCACTTGTGAACAAATAATGCGGAATTAAAACTAAGTTGACCAAATAAAAATTTCTTTTAATAAAAACACTTATGTATAACACAAGAGTGTTGCCGAATTCCCCTTGCGAGGCTCTGGACAAGCTCCTCTAGATTCCCCTTGAATGGGTTGAGGTGCCGCGTTGGCTCTCTTGGTTGAATACTAGTGTTAACAACAATTCCACGCAATTATATATCAATTAAGCACAAGGGTATATATCATGCATATATAAGATGAACACAATGAAAGTAAATGCAAGATATAAAATAGAGACAAAGAGAGAGAGAGGGAAGAGTAAGCAATCGCAAACACAAAGGGTTTGTTTCGAGGTTCGAGCACACTTGCTCTACATCCCCGCCTTCGACACACGAAGGATTTCCACTATGCAAGATCCCACCGGATCTCTCCTCGGTGCCGTACACCTACAAACCCTCGGACTCCCAAAGTCCCTCACACACCACAAGCCCACCGGCTTGACGAGGACGCACCTCGCACCACAAGTTCGCACCCGAACTCAACCACAACGAGCACACTTGCCCGTTTCCTCAAAATTACAAGAAAAGATCTCTTTGATGATCACAACTCTTGATCACCTAAAGAGTACTCTCACTACAACACACCTATAAGAATATCTAGCAATGGAAAGCTCAAGTGTGTGGTGAGAAAATCAAGGAAAGAAAGCTATGGAGGAAAACTCAAGAATCACTTTTACACACTCAATAAAAACTCTTCCTTTTGATTGGAAGTATTTGCACTAAAATCTTGTGGAGAAACTCTTCTAAAAGTATCTGAAAAACTGCTCAAGAAGTCTCCTAAATGTTAACCTCAAAACAGATGACAAAATCCCTTTATATAGGCTGCCCAGAAAAAGAGCCGTTGGGGTTCTGTCAGAGCTGGCGGTCGACTGCCGGTCGACCGGCCAACGGTCATTTTTCTGACCGTTGCAGCCAC
The DNA here is from genome assembly GCA_038442645.1 of Agave tequilana. Classification (NCBI taxonomy): domain Eukaryota; kingdom Viridiplantae; phylum Streptophyta; class Magnoliopsida; order Asparagales; family Asparagaceae; genus Agave; species Agave tequilana. The sequence continues at coordinate 32,086 of JAVJIF010011129.1, read as the reverse complement.
CGGTCGACTGGTGAGTCGACCGCTCTTCTGGAATGAACTGTCGGTCGACCGATCCGGTCGACTGGCATTTCCAGAGAGCAACAGGTTTGGGGCGGTAGGGTGTCGGTCGACCTCCGGTCGACTGATACGCACATGCACAAAATTGTGCATGTCGGTCGAGTGCCGGTCGACTGCCGGTCGACCGGTCACTGAGAAATTCTGAAAAAATCAGAACTTCCAGGACCTGGAAAATTATGGAATTGGTTTTGGGTCTTGAAAGATCATAGAGTATGAGCATGTGTCATACTACTATCAAGGTAAAATACTTGGTAAAAATTCTTTTGATAAAAACCTAATTTTCCATGAAATGTTTTTCCAAACCTTTATCAAATACAAAAACAAGATATTTGAGTTCATTTTTAAAGCATAGTGTGTATGGATATGATCCACTACACAATCATAAGAAATATCTATGTTTTTTGACATAAAGCACTAAACATGATTTTGGTTTAAAGATATGAACTATGAAATACCAAATCCAAGATAAATGTTTTGTCTCAAAGAAAATCTTTGTTCTAAATAAAAATTAAGAAAATCTTTGTTCTAAATAAAAATTCTTTTCCAAACATAAAAATCTTTTATGAAAGCAATTTAAATCAAGAGTTCTATCAAGAGTGTGTGTGTGTGATATAACTTGAGCAATCCACCAACTATCTATCCTTTACATTTTTACTAAAACAAAAATACAAATTCTATACCTAGACCCAAGTCTTCAATTTCTTGAAGTCTTCACTTGAAGCTTCACATCATCTTGACTTGGTCCAAGCTTGATCCAAAGCTCCTTGGATCACAACATGCAAGCTCCAAATCTTGATCTTTTAACCTTTGTTGAGCTTTGCACCTACTAAGATCTTGATCATGAATCTGTCACTAATTAAACACAAGATCATTAGTAAATATAACTTCATGAGTTGATCATCATCAAAACTAGGGTGAAGGGCCTTTGGGCCAACAATCTCCCCCTTTTTGATGATGACAAAACTCATGAAATTATATATGCATGGATTAAAGTAAAGCTTCAAAGAAGCTCCCCTTAACTCATGCATTACAAAAAATAATATGGCAATGAAAGCACATAAATATGTATGCAAATGAATGCATGTAAAATAACACAAATCCACAAATCTTTTTCCATATCTATTCCTTTTTATTATGGTATGCATGAGTAAAAGCACAAGTACAAAATCTTTCTCCCCCTTAAGTAAGGAAATCATGAAGTCATGCATATAAAATCACAAATTCTTCTCCCCCTTTTTGTCAATCATCAACAAAGGGTTCAAAGAAGAATACATCAAACAAATTTTTCTCCCCCTTTTTGTCAAAAATAAAGAAATCAAGGAGGGATAACAAGTCAATTACAAAAAGATTATATGCGAAATATATTCATGAAGAGGAAGACGCTAAGTTAGCTTCCCTACACATATGCATTACATGAAGGAGGGATGTGAAGCCCTAATTCACATAACACACGTTATGTAATGAATAAGAGGAGATGTGAAGCTCCCCCTACACACGTGTACCATATAAAGAAGAGATGTTAAGCTCCTCAATACACAATACACTCAACATGAATCTAGCATATAGACAATACAAATCCAAAATTTTGAATTTTTGATACCAATTTTAAAATACAATGCACAAGCTTATTATGAAATACCAATTTGAAATCTAATTAAGCTTAGCATCAACAATCTTTGTGCTTTAAAGGAAATACCACTTGTGAAATAAGCACAAATAGATAACATATATGTATGACAAGATAATACCAATAGAAATTGATATAGTTTGAAGGCATTCATACATACAATCAAAATATGGATATACACAACATGAAGTCATATTGATACCAATTGAACATATCCAATGATACCAATTGAAAAGTAAGCATAAGTGTATATATCATGTAATCTACCATATGAAGAATTCAAACTAGTTAAATGAAAGTGTTTTAACAACTAGTAAGGAGTCCTTCAACCAAGGAATACAACAAAAAATATTTTCATGGAGTATGCATAAATCACAAGGCACTAAAACACTCTAATCCATAAAGTCCATATAATTTTCAAAAGAGGTGAGTGTACTAATGTTATGTGAAACATGACATCATGAAAATGACAATGAAGTTCAATATTCCTTAAAAATAACATAAATTTTGAGAACACGAAAATCATCACAAATTTTAATACATGAAAATCAACAAAATTATATTACATAGCATATGTATGTTTTGACAAGACATTAAGTATACATACATATCCCTAAAACACAATCGAGTCTTTATAAATAGATTTGCATGAAAGGCAAATGACTCAAGAGTTATCCATGTATATTTTAATGTTTTGACAAAATAAGCATATACATGAAATGAAAAGCACATGGTCATAAATCACATCCAAAAAGGAAATACAAGTTTAAAAGTGTAAAGATCATCAAAACTAAGCAATACAAGTACATCTAATGGGTTCAAATAAGCATTCAAGTACACATATCAATAGATTTATTTGTGCCCATAATATGTTCAAGTATAAATCCTAGTGTTGATAGAAATTAACATTTAAACTAATATTCAATACATGAAACGTTCAAATCTTGAGAACATAAAAGAATTTATCCATAAAATCAAAAATAGGATCATGTGCAATACTTGAAGAATAGATAACTAGTTTAAATGAATTTTTGACAAACTAGTTAAAGATCCTTCATAAATATGAAATCATATGTATTTCATGAATAATACTAAATACATAAAAGTTCAAGCACTCATATTCCATAAAGCTCAACATATATATTTTCTTAAAGATAGAGTGTTCAAAGGTTATGTAAATAGTATCTACATGAAAATAGTCATAGAAGCCCAAATCAAATCATGACTAACAAAATTTTATTAAACAACACATAGAAATCAACTCAAAATCATTTTTCACTAAAAACAACAATTTTCATGGTATATGTATGGTTTATACAAATCTAACAATATGCATACATATCCCAAAAATAAAAGAGTCTATTAAATGTTTGCATGAAGGCAAGAGACTCACGGGTATACATGTATATTTATTAGATTTGAATTAAGCACCCATATACATGAAGTAAATCACTAAAATAGGTAAAACATGTATAAAAGAGAATCATCAAAACTAGATTATACATATGCATAAAGTGGATACAAGAGAGCATGAAGTTCAATTATTTAAGAGTCAATTGTAATTCACTATTTGTGTATGTATACATACAAGTTTGACAAATCTACATCTAAGCATGTAAATACCACATGAAGCACAAATCAAATAAAATCATGAACATGCTATGAGTATGACATATGCAAAAGCATGTACATAAAAGGTAGGAGTTTAGAAATTATTACCAACTCCAAAGCTCCAAATATGGTGGCCTTTTCCACCAAAATTTCCTTGATAGCAATGCATCTATAAGAGTGTCCATCATATCCATTGCATTGGCTACCAAGGCACCAATCCTCTCACGTTTTGTGAGAGCCCTCACCTACATCAAAATCAAAGGGTGGGGGTTTTGGTACCCATATTTTCTTGGGTCCTTTGGGGTTAGCATTGTTATAAGGAACCCAAAATCTATTATATTTAGCAAAATATAAATATGGTTTCTTATCAAAACAATATCTTGCTAGATGGCCTTTGCGACCGCAATGTGTACAAATGTACACCTTAGCATGATGCTTATGAGTGTGATTGTGATCGTGATGTGCACCATAAGCATGAGCATGATGAGTATGATGATGTGCATGAGCATGAGGAACTTGTTTCTTTTGAAACAAAGATTCCAACTTAGAATGATTAAATGCACATGTGCTCAAATTAGAGCTCAAATTATTTATCTTATTTTTCAAATTATTAATCTCACTAGTGGAGGCATGTAAAGCATGGTGAGATGAAGAACCATTTTTCTTTTTCTTTTTAGAAACAAAATCCTTTTCTTTTTCAACAAATTTTCTTTTCAAGGATTTATTTTCTTGCAAAATATCTTCTTTTTGTTTTTCAACCAAATCAATCTTTTCCTTCAAAGTATTGTTTCCTTCACATAAAATACTCAATTTTGAAAATAAGGAAACATTCTCATTTTTCAAATCTTCTTTTTCTTTTTCTAAACATGCAAGTTTTTCTTTAAAAGAATTATTTTCTTCATGCATGCAATCAATGTTCTTTTTCAAATTCTTGTTCTCTTTTTCTAAACATGCAATGTTATCTTTACATGAATCATGGTCTACATGCATGCTAGCAATGTCCTTTTTCAAATTTTTATTATTCTTTTTAAGCATGTCATATTTCTCAAGCAACAATTGGCAAAATGTATTAAGCTCATCATATGACATACAAGCATCCTCATCATCGGATTCGGTATTTACCTCAAGGGGGTCATCCCCTTGGACCATGTAGCACTTGTTGGAGGTGTCGCTTCCAACATCCGAATCGCTCCCCGCATAGTATTGTTCATTTTCGCCAAGGGAGATGAGGGTGTTCCATACTACAAAAGCCATATCAATATTAGCAACCCTAAATAAGTAATCATCATTTAGGGTACTCTTCAAAGCATTTAGGGCTTTTGTATTAGCCTCAAGATTCTTACCATCTATACAATAAGCATTATTAGTAGTGGCAAGATATACATTATAACCTAGGGCTTTGAGGAATAATGACATCTTAACTTTCCAAATGTGGATGTTAAGAATGTCAAAGGTGGGTGGTGACATAAAGTCCATGGTGAGGTGTGTGTGTACAACAAATATTGTGATTAGCCCAAATGTAGGATCTTTAACTCTTAGGTTGTTAGACCCTTATCAAGAGCACTAGCTCTGATACCAATTGTAAGATCACCTAGAGGGGGGGTGAATAGGTGATGGCTAATCTAATGGTCACTTGTGAACAAATAATGCGGAATTAAAACTAAGTTGACCAAATAAAAATTTCTTTTAATAAAAACACTTATGTATAACACAAGAGTGTTGCCGAATTCCCCTTGCGAGGCTCTGGACAAGCTCCTCTAGATTCCCCTTGAATGGGTTGAGGTGCCGCGTTGGCTCTCTTGGTTGAATACTAGTGTTAACAACAATTCCACGCAATTATATATCAATTAAGCACAAGGGTATATATCATGCATATATAAGATGAACACAATGAAAGTAAATGCAAGATATAAAATAGAGACAAAGAGAGAGAGAGGGAAGAGTAAGCAATCGCAAACACAAAGGGTTTGTTTCGAGGTTCGAGCACACTTGCTCTACATCCCCGCCTTCGACACACGAAGGATTTCCACTATGCAAGATCCCACCGGATCTCTCCTCGGTGCCGTACACCTACAAACCCTCGGACTCCCAAAGTCCCTCACACACCACAAGCCCACCGGCTTGACGAGGACGCACCTCGCACCACAAGTTCGCACCCGAACTCAACCACAACGAGCACACTTGCCCGTTTCCTCAAAATTACAAGAAAAGATCTCTTTGATGATCACAACTCTTGATCACCTAAAGAGTACTCTCACTACAACACACCTATAAGAATATCTAGCAATGGAAAGCTCAAGTGTGTGGTGAGAAAATCAAGGAAAGAAAGCTATGGAGGAAAACTCAAGAATCACTTTTACACACTCAATAAAAACTCTTCCTTTTGATTGGAAGTATTTGCACTAAAATCTTGTGGAGAAACTCTTCTAAAAGTATCTGAAAAACTGCTCAAGAAGTCTCCTAAATGTTAACCTCAAAACAGATGACAAAATCCCTTTATATAGGCTGCCCAGAAAAAGAGCCGTTGGGGTTCTGTCAGAGCTGGCGGTCGACTGCCGGTCGACCGGCCAACGGTCATTTTTCTGACCGTTGCAGCCACCGGTCGACTGGTGAGTCGACCGCTCTTCTGGAATGAACTGTCGGTCGACCGATCCGGTCGACTGGCATTTCCAGAGAGCAACAGGTTTGGGGCGGTAGGGTGTCGGTCGACCTCCGGTCGACTGATACGCACATGCACAAAATTGTGCATGTCGGTCGAGTGCCGGTCGACTGCCGGTCGACCGGTCACTGAGAAATTCTGAAAAAATCAGAACTTCCAGGACCTGGAAAATTATGGAATTGGTTTTGGGTCTTGAAAGATCATAGAGTATGAGCATGTGTCATACTACTATCAAGGTAAAATACTTGGTAAAATTCTTTTGATAAAAACCTAATTTTCCATGAAATGTTTTTCCAAACCTTTATCAAATACAAAACAAGATATTTGAGTTCATTTTTAAAGCATAGTGTGTATGGATATGATCCACTACACAATCATAAGAAATATCTATGTTTTTGACATAAAGCACTAAACATGATTTTGGTTTAAAGATATGAACTATGAAATACCAAATCCAAGATAAATGTTTTGTCTCAAAGAAAATCTTTGTTCTAAATAAAATTAAGAAAATCTTTGTTCTAAATAAAAATTCTTTTCCAAACATAAAAATCTTTTATGAAAGCAATTTAAATCAAGAGTTCTATCAAGAGTGTGTGTGTGTGATATAACTTGAGCAATCCACCAACTATCTATCCTTTACATTTTTACTAAAACAAAAATACAAATTCTATACCTAGACCCAAGTCTTCAATTTCTTGAAGTCTTCACTTGAAGCTTCACATCATCTTGACTTGGTCCAAGCTTGATCCAAAGCTCCTTGGATCACAACATGCAAGCTCCAAATCTTGATCTTTTAACCTTTGTTGAGCTTTGCACCTACTAAGATCTTGATCATGAATCTGTCACTAATTAAACACAAGATCATTAGTAAATATAACTTCATGAGTTGATCATCATCAAAACTAGGGTGAAGGGCCTTTGGGCCAACAGTAATCATACTTGGGAATTGGTAAACTTGCCTCCTGGAAGTAAACCAATTGGGTGTAAGTGGATTTTCAAATGAAAATTAAAACCCGATGGATCTATCGATAAGTACAAGGCTAGATTAGTAGCCAAGGGTTATCGGCAAAAGGACTTGACTACTTCGATACTTATTCACCAGTAATAAGAATAACGTCCATACGGATATTAATCGCAATTGCAGTATTGCACAACTTAGATATCCATCAAATGGATGTCAAGACTGCATTCTTAAATGGTGAATTAAGTGAAGAAATATATATGGAGCAACCTGAAGGATTTAAAGTCAAGGGCCAAGAACACAAGGTGTGTAAATTGGTAAAATCCTTATACGGTTTAAAACAGGCTCCAAAACAATGGCATGAGAAATTTGATAGTGTCATGATCAAAGATGGATTCACTATCAATGAATGCGATAAGTGTGTTTACACGAAAACAGTTGGAGATGCATGTATCATTGTTTGTCTTTATGTAGACGACATGTTGATACTTGGGCTAATATTGAAATTATTAAGTCCACTAAAATAATGTTATCCAACAGTTTTGATATGAAGGATCTGGGGGTTGCTGATGTAATTTTAGGAATTAAAATTACTAGAACACCAGATGGAATCAGTCTATCTCAATCTCACTACGTGGATAAGATGATAGAAAGATTCAATGATCATGGGATAAAGAGAATACAAATCCTTTTCTCCCACACATCCACCTTCATAAGAATACAGGAACTGGAATACGCCAGTTGGAGTATTCTCAGATTATCGGAAGTCTAATGTATTTAATGAATTGCACTAGACCCGATATTGCTTACGCTGTAAGTAAGTTAAGTAGATACACTAGTAATCCTAGTGATCTACATTGGACCGCTCTACTACGAGTATTGGGTTACGTATCACATACCAAGGAATATGCCTTGAGATATGGAAAGTATCCTCCTGTACTGGAAGGATACGTGATGCTAATTGGATTGCAGATTCTGAGGAATCAAAATCAACTAGCGGATACGTATTTACTCTAGCAGGAGCAGCGGTATCTTGGAAATCTTCTAAGCAAACATGTATTGCCCGTTCCACTATGGAATCGGAATTCATAGCCTTAGATAAGGCTGGAGAAGAAGCAGAATGGCTTCGATAATTCTTATAAGATATACCGTTATGGCAAAAGCCAGTGCCCGCTATATGTATACACTGCGACAATCAAGCAGATATATCTAGGGCACAAAATGTGATATACAACGGTAAGTCTAGACATATTCGTCATAGACATAATACCGTGAAGCAGTTGCTCTCAAATGGAATTATCTCTATTGACTTTGTATCGTCAAAGGATAATTTAGCGGATCCGCTTACTAAAGGTTTAAGTGGAGAGCGTATAAACTGCGCATCGAGGGGAATGGGTTTAAAAGCCTAACCTTACCGAGTCAGCTTAATGGAAACCTCACTTAGCGACTGGAGATCCCATGGACTAAGTTCAAGAGGAAAACTAGTTATGATTGACTCAGCCAGTAAGCACTTGGGAGCTTGACTCCAATCCATTCCTAAGGTGCACATAAGTGCTTTTCTACAAGTGGATTAAGGATAAGCTTAACGCTTTTAATGATGCCTATATCTTGTTACTAAACAAGTGGAGTAGAGTAGACTACTCTTAATAGGTCCATCACCTATGTGAGTATAGAGTTTGGGTCGGCTCTTTGGGAATCTCTATGGAGGCTGTTATTCCCTAAAGATACTCTCTGAAACCAAGAATGTCCAGGGTCAAAACGGACACAACAGAGAACCAAAGTTGATTTGGAAAGTCACTGTGTGAAGCTTGTTGACTTGACTTACACTAACGGCTAACAGTTCAAGACCTAGTTCACTGATTAGCCAGTAAGTCCGATAAAGCTTTCGCTATGGAAGGTTCAAGACCTAGTTCACCTATCCTTATGCAGTTTCTTTTCTAAAGTACCTTACACAATATAGTCAGTCTCTTTGTGTGTCATTTCCTTGAATCTCCATTCATTGTGGGGGATTGTTGGAATTGAAGAATATAAAGGGAATCTTCAAGTTGAATTATGGCGAGATCCGTTGATCAAATCAACCGGATGATGGTTGGAGTGTATTCTCCTTCCATTTGTGATGAACGTGGTATATTCACATGTTCAATTCCGACTTCGAATGAATGAGATATTCAAGTCCAAAGATTGCCTAATTCAAAGCCAATGGGACTAAAGGTTGCTACAAGCATTTAGTCCCACATTGGCCGTGGGATGAAAGCTTGTGTAGTATAAATAGAGAAAATTGAGAACAAAGGGTGTGCCCTTTGGGTACTTGGAGTTTTCGCGCGCGAAAAGGAGGGAACTATGCACGTACATACGTGCGCGCACACGCGCGCCGCCGCTGGCGGCGCCGGTGCCGGTGCCGGTCCGTGTCTGGGTCTGGGTCTACTGGACTCGAGTTCAGATCTGAGTCTGAGTTCCCTACCTGGCCTGGTTCTTTTTGAACCAAGGTCCCGCTCCTGTTGCAAACCTGTTGGATTGCCAACAGTTGCGCACCTGTTGGACTGCCAAAGGTTACGCACATGTTGAACAACCAAAGGTTGCAAAACAGTCCGCTCCGCGTCAACGGTTGCGACTGTTGGACTGCCAACAGACACGGCTGGACCAAAGGTTGCAGCTTTTGGTTTGGGTTCAAACCTGTTGGCCTACTCCTGGAAAACTATATATAGCCCTCCTGGTTCTCAATTAAAACACACCAACAGAGAATTAACTCTCTATCTCTCTCTCTCTCTCTATTTAAAGTTCTGAACTGTTCTTCCAACGTTCTGAACTGCGCTTCCAGCCTGAAGTGGGAATCCGCGATTTCCAGCGTAAAGTGGGAATCCGAAGCGACTTCCTAAAGGAGATTCTGCCAAATTCTTCAACCTTCCTACATCCTTAACAGTGGGTATTCCTCCAAAAGAGTAAGACAAATATTCATTTGAAATTTGTCATTATACCGCTGCTTTGCTAATCCTGTGTAGGTACTGGTTGACTACGGTTCGACCGTACGGTGATTTGGTAGTGCTATCCAAATACCGTGAAGAAGTGTTGTATCTTGGGAGACCAGCGTCCATTATCCCGTTAGCACCGGTGCGGGGGACGTAATTGTTTTAAGGAGATTCGCTCTAAGCGTACCTCACTTCAAATACTGTATAAGTGGATTAAGTCCTTTATACAGGGGATATACTTTACAGTATATCGAGATTGACTTAGATTCAGTCTAAGTGATACTGTATAAGTGGATTAAGTCCTTTATACAGGGGATATACTTTACAGTATATCGAGACTGACTTGGATTCAGTCTAATTGGTGCTTAAACCAAGGAAGGAAATTGAAAGGTGGTTCTTAAATTAAGGAACGTTCTATTGAACGGAAAACCTCCCACCTGATATTTGCCGACCTGGCCAATTAGATTGTTGATATCTCAGTGATCTTTATTAGTTGTCAGATTGATTCTTGTTAAGCAGGATACCCAACAAGATTTTGAGATAAGAAAATTTTTACTCAGTGATATTGTCTTTGAGACACCTCTGATTTATTCAAATATACCCTATTTGAAGGACTTAGACACCATCTCAAAAATCTTTGAGACACTTCTGATTTATTCAAATATATTGCTGATTTATTCAAATATATCGTTGATACTAATTGAAGGACTTGGGGCATCATCCCAAAAGACTAGCATTCTAGGTGGAGCTGCTCAAATCCTTATATACCCAAGACTATCCTCACGTCTGGCCGATGTGGGACTATTTGTTCAACCCAAATTGCAACAGTATTCATTTTAAATATTGGAGTTACATAATTTACATTATACCCTAAACTTTTAGTGGCACTACATAATAAGATTAAAACATTTGATGTCTCAGTAAATGATGATGGATGTCATTTTACAATAATGTCATTGTCATTTTCTTTGTTTTCAAAAGTGTTAACTAACACTCTACAGCCAAAAGTCAAGATTTCAATGCTACTCGGTGCTTTTCATTGAAATGCCATGGCCCAACCATCAATAAAGTTCAAGGAATAAATAATTATGTGCCTAATAAATCAATTATTCTAGATATTGTCTGAAAATGAAGGCCACCAAGAAATGCTCTATTAATAGGACTGAAGACAATAATAAAGATTTTGAGAAACAATACTGAGGGACTAACTAAATAGTTATGTAGATATCTTGCATCAATCTTTAGCCTTTAGAGTAGTTTAAACTAGAATTAATTAGTGGAAGCAAAAGGAATAATATCATTATCAACTAAATTTTCCTTCAGTATTCTTTGAGCTGCTAACGTCCGGGTTTCTTTTTGAACCTAAAAGAGTACTGCCACAGTTAAAATTAATTTGACATGGACCAACCGTGGTAAGAGATTGTACCTCTCAGAACTTGCTCGAACACATCGTTTACGGTGGAGTTATATTCAATCAAACAATTTAATCGTATTTCCTTCACAAGGATTGAAAAAAAAAATGGAGATGAGGAGTTTTCATAAAAAAGAGAGATAACTACTGCAATCGAAAGTCAGCGGATGAAATAGCTTTCTCAATTTTTACCAGCCTTGAATAATTCCTAAGCCTTTTCAGGCCCCGACCCAAGGGGATCAATCTAAAGGCCTAGACACCTTCGAAGGAAGGGAAGGAAAGAAAAGGGGAAGAGGAGGGGAAAAATTTCGCGAAGAAAAAATAGTTTTAGCTGGCGATTCTAATTGATCCTCCTATTGACATTTGCATTCGAATGATTCGTCACAAATGCTAGCATTTGTGAGTGGAATACGTCATGAAGGTAGACGAAACTCTGGAGATCAGAAAACAAATGTGCACAATGAGGTGTGCACATTACCAGTCGACTAATATTGAGTATAGTCGACTAATCACATGAATTCGACTAATCACATATATTAGTCGACTAATACATTGTATAGTCGACTAGGTTGGTCAGCAGAGAGTTGGAGTTCTCAAATTTTGTCAGAGTAGTCGACTACTATTTGGGTCTAGATTAGTCGACTAACACTCTAACCTAGTCGACTGATGGCGGGTCTGGCAGTTTTCTTTTTATGGATTTGTTTCTAGATTCAAATTGGAGTCAGATTTTCTTTATTCTGAGGGGGTGATTGATTGCATTGATGAAGTTTGTTTAGGAGTAGGAGAGTTATATGATCTAATAAATAACCCCTTGAGGGTGGGGTTCAATGTAATCTCATGAATTTGTAATTATTAAAGGTGTAATTGATCTAGGTGAGAGATTCGTAAGAGAAACTTAGTCACAGGGGTTTTGCTGTTCTTTGCGGTCATCAAGGGCTAGTAATTTTCTTAGCGTGAGGTGTAGATAATTCTTATTATACTCTCCAAAATTTTTAATAAAGTTTCTCCTCTATTCTTTCGTTTGATAGGTAGAACCACATTATATTATATATTGACTTTTGATCTACTTTGAAATATCTTCTTCTTGTTTTCTTCTCGTTGCCCTAGTACATTCTATGCTTTACTTCCGATGCGTCGCCCCAGTCGATCCAGTCATTGGGACGTATTCGAATTCACAACAATTAGTATCAGAACGAACATACAGATTGTTTTTCCAACAACAAATACTATTAATTATTTATGCTCGTGAATAAAAGTCATTGTGTGATTAGTTTGTAGCACGCGCCTGTGTTTTAATTTGAAAATTCCACTGATATTTTAGTATGAGAGATTTAATCTCATAGTAATATAGTATCCTTTAAAAAGGAAAAAGGTCGCACCGTCTAAAGATAGGCTCATTTGGTTCATTTGTAACTCGTTGTCTATCTTACATTTTCACGAGTCATTTCTTTTGTAAATAGAAGCACCAACTTTTTTCTTGATAATTAGCAAATTTTAGTAAATACACAATGAATTTGCTCCGTCCGTGCTAAACGTATGAGGTCGATTGCATAGTCAAACAGATAAGGTCCAGCGAGATGGTTTAATAGCCTAAATTTTAATTTGTATTTTCATTATTTTGTATTGTTTTTTTAACTTCTCTTTAACATAACAGGCTCAGTGTCTTAAGTGGCTATATCTGGTTGTAAATAGTTTGAATTAACGTCCAACTTAGGGTCTGTTTGGTTGTCGTAACTGGCCGTAATTCGTAGTTTTAATTGGTAAAGACTTTTACAATTGTAAATGAGTTACATGTATGTAAATTTTATGGTATTTGGTTGGTATATAAAATTATAAAGTGGGAAAGTGTATTGTACTTTACGGTGTTTGGTTGTCGTAATGTATAAGTCGTAAGTGAAAAAGTTGACCACAAAATTAACTATTTGATGATTTTAAAAGTTTTAATACTGCAAATAAATATTAAAAAGTTAAATATTAAAAAAATTTTAATATTAATATAAAAAAATAATACAAATTTGTATGACCACAAAATTAACTGTAACTGAGCTGTAAGTGAGTGGTAACTGGGTTGCAAGTGAGTGTTAGTTGAGTTACGTAAGTCTTTTACGAATTACGGTTCAAACAAACGCCGTAGCTGTAACTGAATAGTAAGTCATTTACGAATTACAGAGTTTTACACGAAACAAACGGCCCTTAGTGTTTTAAGTTTCAATTACAGCGTTCTTAAGGTCTCAACAAAAAATGTTTAGGGCAAAGTCGAGAATTAAAGGGGCAATATGGCCATATCTGAAACATCAGAATTGGGGTATAATTGTAAATAAAAAATTGTAAATAAATAAAGTAGATCGGGAGAATAATGAGACGGCTCGCTTTTTAACGGCTCTGCAAAAATTAAAATCCGAGAGTGGGAACGTGCGGCTGAAGCGGCGTCCCTAGATTTTCCACGTCTGCACGTGATTTCTTGTCATTTTGGAGGAAAAAAATACTTTAAAGCGGTGAGCATGTTTAAATTGATTATTTTTTGTGGATTACAACCGGACGGATGATATATAAATCTTATTTTCGCACATTGCGCACGAAATTTTTAGGATAAAGGCTCATAATTTGCTCTCTTTTAGTCTATTTTTAATTCAAATAATATGATTCTTTATTTTAGTAGTTACCGTCTAAATAATAATAGAAAAATAATTGATCAACATAAGGCCTGTTTGCTTATCGTAATTGGCCGTAATTCGTAAGTCGTAATTGATAAAATATTTTACAGTTGTGAATGAATTGCATGATTGTAAGTTTTACGGTGTTTGATTGGTAATATAAGTTATAAGTGAGGAAGTGTATTCTGTTTTACGGTGTTTGGTTATCGTAATATGTAAGTCGTAAGTGAAAAAGTTGACCGCAAAATTAACTATTTAGTGATTTAAAAAATTTAATATTACAAATAAATACTAAAAATATTAAATACTAAAAAAATTGATATTAACATAAAAAATAATACAAACTTGCATGATCACAAAATTAACTGTAAATGGGTTGTAATTGAGTAGTAATTGAGTTGCAAATGAATGGTAGTTGAGTTGCGCAAGTCTTTTACGAATTACGGTCTAAACAAATGCCGTAGTTGTAATTGAGTTGTAAGTCACTTATGTTTTACAACAATACAAACAACCATCTATAAGAAAAGGTAGAAAAATGACTGTCTACTTATCTATTTTTTTTTCCTATGTTCCATGCAACTTCTTATCCTATATAAGGTGTGCAGCTTGCTTAAGATGCATGAATGTTTAAATTTCAATTGATTTTATGGAATGTAAATTCATATATAGTGTCTCAAGTATTTTGTTTATTACTTCAAAAAGACGCGCAAACTATGTCTTAAATATGTGAAAGAGAGAGACTTTGCAGATTGGGGGAAAACTTTCACCGGATAGAGAAAATTACCACTCTGCAATTCTATTTAATTAGCTTTTTTTAGTAAACAACCTTTCACCAATTTTTGTTGGCCTCCATGTTTTGTGTCTAATTTACTATATATCAAGAAGTTTGTTAAAGATATTGGTGTTATAGATTTATATGTGCATGTTTAGCTAGAACTATCAAATAATAGATGATTAAACAGAAAGTGTATCTAAAATTTTTATTTTCAAATGATGAAAATGACGGGATACATCATTTTAGAGAGTAATAATATATTTTAAACTCACTTTTTTGTTTTGCCCACTGTCGTACCTAACACTTAAAGTAAGATAGATGTATATCACCTCGATATTGTTGATATTCAAAAGAGCCTATATGTTGAGAGTATGTCAGTGAGTAAGTCTCATACGTGTCTAAAAATTATTCTCTCAGACAAAAGCCTAGAGTTTAAATTCAACTCGCTTTCAATTATGTACCTCTTCTTTTAAAAAAAAAAAAAAAAGAAGAAAGAAACAAGCGAATTTTATAAAGGCCAAAAAAACAAAGATCGTTGATATACACAAAAATATTCCTGAAATATTTTACCAGTAGTTTAGATCTCACCGGCCATCCACGCAAGATGGTAAGGTGATATTTTCTCTAAACGTTTACTTCCTGTCATTTATCTAAAAGCTAGAAAAAATTTAATGCTTATCAAGTTAATTTGGCATCTTAATTATACAAGAAAGTGGTGATAATTAAGCTAGGCAGACAAAATCAAATGCTTATACATAAGTTAAATTCACATCATAATTAACCAGGATAATGGTGATAAATCAAACATCACGATAAAGCTAGATTCCAGAGATAAATTAGCGCCAATCTCAATTTAGGGGCCGTTTGTTTCGCGTAAAACTCCGTATTCGTAAATGACTTACTTCCCAGTTACAACTACGGCGTTTGTTTGGACCATAATTCGTAAAAGACTTACGTAACTCAACTAACACTCACTTGCAACCCAGTTACCACTCACTTACAGCCCAGTTACAGTTAATTTTGTAGTCATACAAAATTTGTAATATTTTTTTATATTAATATTAAAATTTTTTAATATTTAACATTTTTAATATTTATTTCAGTATTAAAACTTTTAAAATCACCAAATAGTTAATTTTGTGGTCAACTTTTTCACTTACGACTTATACATTAGGACCCAAAAACCGTAAAGTATATACACTTTCTCACTTTATAATTTTTAATTACCAACCAAACACCGTAAAATTTACATACATGTAACTCATTTACAATTATAAAAGACTTTATCAATTACAAATACGAATTACAGCCAGTTACGACAACCAAAAAAACCTTAGAACAATCTAAACTATATTTTCATATTACACAGAATTATCGATGGGTCCCGGGATCAGCTAAAAGTACAAACAGGGGTCCCGCCGAATAAAAGCCAAGCCCGGCATTTACCTTTTTTTTACTTTTATTTTTTTACACAAAAATATGAAGGAAAAAAAAAAGAAAAATAGCTGTCCCAAATTCATCCAAACCCAAACAGATCGTGATTGTGAGAACCATTCGCAGTCCTACACACAAACATAAGGGAGACAGAGCCCCGGTCTCCTCTCTCTCTCGCTCTCTCTGTTTTGCCTCCCTTTCATATTCCATGGCTCCGTCCAAAACCTAACCCTAGATTCTCTCTGATCCGCAATCTCTTGCTTGTTAAATTCAATTTAGACAATAATAAGGAATAGAGAACAGGTGAGAGAATGGAGAACACTAAGAAGTCTCTGCTCCGGCTTCGCGTGCGGGTGACGGCGAAGAAGCGGGGGAGGGACCCAAGCACCTCCGGCGGCGGCGCCGCCCGCAGGATCCAGCGGGAATGTGTCATTCGGTGAAGAAGCTCCAGAGGCGAGAGATCGGGGGATTCCCGAGGATGACACGCGGGGTTTCCTCGAATGCCTCGGAGAAGTTTCGGAATATCCAGCTCCAGGTCAGTGCCTGATCGTCTGATAATTGGTTTCAGCTTGTAAAAACTTTGAGTTTGAAAGTTTTGATTTTGGTGTTGTAAATGAGTGATTAGGGTTTTAAATTTCTGATCTTGATGTCGAATTGGTTGAGTTTGGAGATTATGTTTTGATTGAGCTTGCGAGTGTGCCCCTGACTACTACCTTGGTGGTTAGCTGGTTTCCTGCCGCTCTCTACTCTAATGGGTTCTTTTTGGGGTCGAATATCTGTGAGCAGTGCTTCTTGATAGAATTTTTTTTGACCGGAGCTGAAGGGTTGGGTAAGCTTAGCTGATTGAGCTTGTAGTTGTGGTTATTGAATGCGGATTCCATGTCTCGGGACTCTTTGTTAGGTTTTCTTAGATTAGAGTTTTGAAGTTAGCTGCTATAATACCTGTTTGGTGGATCCTTTAGTTGAGCCAGGAATGTGGTACTAGATCACAGTCTTGTAGGAAGTTTTGATCACCAGCTCCTTGTAGTTAGATGCTTTTAAGTTTCTGAGCTAGACTTTGAGGTGGTTCAGTAGCCTATGGAGGGTTATACGTGGAGGTGTATTATTGATTGACCTGGGGTATTGTTCATGTTGTTTTGGTAATATGCTCAAGGTGGGATTTGTGGTTTTAGATTGCTAGTGCCGGAGTGTAATCTTATTTTCTGTCTCTGGAATTCTGAATTTCTGTTTTAAATGTAAATTCTCTTGGCTAGCATGGGCTCCAAATTTTGAGGATTTTTGTGTTAATTCAACTCACGCAGTTGGTTTTCAATGACATTCTGTTAGGTTTATGGTCTTGACTCTGGTCTTTGTACTTGGATCCTACTCATAATCAGGGTTTTTCTGTGTTAATAATCTAAATTTCTGAACTAATCAAGAAATATTCTGGATTTTGCAAATTGAGTCATAGTACTTAGACCTTGGTGATAGTTTGTTCCTTGCCTTAATCATTTTTATTGAGTACTGAGCAAAGACATGGAAAGGGGTACAAGTTCAGGCATTTGAGCGGTGCTTTTGGCCATCAGGCCTCATGATCTGCAATTTCAAACAACATACCAAAACTCTATCTCTGCTACCCTTTCTATCTGTGGCCAACTGGCCAATGATGATGTCCGCCATGAAAGATACTTTGCCGTTTGAGTTTCATGCACCTTGACGCATCCTGATCTAAGAGATGACAACTTAGCACCTGGGACCACTATGGCATTGTCCCACCAACGAACAGTCCTTCTCCCCCGTATATTTGCAAGGTGGTATGCCAACATGTGTTTATTACCACTAAACATAGTTTTGTGACTCCTTAATAAAACCATCCAGTCAAACAGTGCTGATTTGACTTATTTCTGAACATGAATTGAATCATACTAATTACTAGTACTTATTTTATGTGCTAAGGGTTTTTATACTCAGGAATCTTCTTGATTTGCTGACACTGGGTTCAGAATTGAGCTCATGGTCAATTAACAGTCTTGTAGCTGAAATTAACTAATTCCCCTATGAGCTTTCATACTTTCCCCCCTTCTCTTGAATCAACATAACACCGCTACGACAAAAGAAAAGTATCTCAAGCTAGGTTTCTTCCCTGCTTATAATTTTGAAATCTTCACCCTGGATGTAAAATTCTATTGCCTCCCAAGTCTAACTGGATTGGCTTAACTCTCACCTTTGGAGGGGTTTTATAATTTAGCTCATAATTAATTATCATAGGTCTTTATTGCATGTGTGATGTATAGCTGGTTTTCAACACCTGTTAGGTTTTATTTGCTAATGACTTTTAAATTTCTGTCCTGTGAGTGGTAATGGTCTTTTGATTGGTTATAGGAGCCTAAGTTAGAGGGACTTTATTATTGATCAGATCTTGGACACCTTTTATCTCTTGTAAGTTATGGAGCCAGATTATTGTCTTGACGGACTGTCGCCATACTCAGTCAACACGATGATCTCGGAGCAACGACGGAGCTTTCCGGTTAAAGGCATGTTCAAAAATCGGCCGTTCCACGAATCAACATTTTGCATTGTTTTACTTGACTCGGGCCGACTCGGCCGAGTCACCCGAGTCGAGGCCGAGTCGGCCCCGAGTCAAGGCCGAGTCAAGACAAAATTTCATATTATTAATTTCATATAATTTAAATTTTTACTTGAAAGGTAAAACTGATCTTTACTTTTGTAAAAGAGAAGTTAATTTAACTTAATTAATTTCATATAATTTACTAAATTATGCATTTATTTTGATATTTTAATACCACGACGCATGCATTATGCATTATCTTCATGTTAGTGTGCTAGATAATATATTTGGATAAGTTATACATCAATTTTGATGTTTACATTTTTTTAAAGTTTTGTTGTGATTTCAGCATTTTTTGAGCCCTCTATGTAGCGTTCGTGCATCTCGCCCGAGTCGGGGCCACGAACCGCGACCGATGTGGAACGGTGCCTGCCGAATCGGCGGCCGAGACCACGACTTTGAACCATGGTTAATGGCGTTGGGCGAGTTCGAAGTTTCAGGTTGATGGCAAGGATGGAGCGATGGAGCATTCCGGAGTGGTGGAGTCTCCGGAGCGGTAGATCCTTCCAGAGATAGAGCGGAAGATCACTGAAGCACCTAGTCGAAAGAGCACTCTGTAGTACAAAGCGGAATAGCTTACTAGAGGTGCTTAGCGGAAGCGGTCCAGTTTGAAAGCAGTCCACTCTGGAAGCGGTCGGGTCAAAGCTAGAAGCGTGTCTACTCTAAAAGCTTCTTTGCCAGTGAAACTTGGGGAAACACGTTAAGAGTAGTTTAGAGATCTCTTAACTTGTAACCCTAGTTTTTCTTATAAAAGGGGATGCGCCGTCATTAGGGTTAATAGAGATGAAGCATAATAAATTATGTTATGTGTGTCATTATACAAAGCTGCTGTGAGGGTTCTCTTCTTCTTCCTTGTAATCTCTCTGATAAATAGTGGATTTGTGTGCGGTTTTGTGATTTTTCCGGTTTGGGTTTTTCATGTAATTTCTGTGGTCTTTGATTGATATGTGATTCATTCTCTTTTCTTCTTCTGTGTTGTTGTAGATCCCAACAACTGGTATCAGAGAGGTTCATAATGGCGGATGAAAAGATAAGAGTTGAAAGATTCAATGATGCGAACTTTGAGCTCTGGAAGATGCACATTGAAGACTACTTGTACCAAAAAGATTTCTATCTTCCTCTTGGTGGAAAGGCCCAAAAGCCGAAGAGATGTTCGACGGTGAGTGGGATATTTTAGATCGGAAAGCCCTAGGGGCGATCTGTTTATCTCTGAAATCGACGGTTGCATTCAACGTCTCCTGGGAGAAGACAAATCAAGACTTGATGGCGGCCTTCTCGAAGATGTACGAGAAACCCTCAGCTTCAAACAAGATTTTCTTGATGAAAAAGTTGTTCAACCTGAAGATGAGGGACAATGGAAGCATCGCTGAGCATTTCAATGAATTCAACACGCAAATGAGCTAGTTGGCATCTGTTGAGATCAATTTCGATGACGAAATCAGGGCGCTGGTTTATTGTCCAGGTTATCAGGGCCGGGATGGTCTCGTGATGACGGTGAGCAATTCCTGTGGGATAGGAACCTTGATGTTTGATGATGCGGTGGGTGCTCAGCGAAAAGGCGCACAGGAAGTCATCGGGGTCGGGAGACATCAGGGAGTGCCCTGAGTGTTGATTGGAGAGGAAGACTGGTGAATAAAGAAAAGAAAAAGAATGGCAACTCCAAGTTTAAATCAGAGAGTGGTAACTCCAAGTCAAAGGGTGCCGGGTGTTGGCGTGTGGTGAGAAATGACATATTCAGAGGAACTACAAGCAGAAGAAGGATGGATAAGGCAAAAGCAAGAGAAAGATTCCGTGTATGTCACGAAGAGTGATGGATCTGATGCTTTGATTCTCTCTTTGGCTGGTTACAGTGAATCATGGGTGATTGATTCAGCGCCTCTCCTTCACGCCACTTCCCGACACGACATCTTTCAAAATGATGTGAAAGGTGAACTTGGAAAAGGTGTATTTGGGAGATGATGAACCCGCGACATTGTCGGGAAAGACGATGTGATGGTTAGCCTCTCAGATGACTCGACGCTGAAATTGAGGAACATCAAACTTGTACCGAAGCTGAAGAGAAATATGATCTTTGTCTGTCAGCTTGCAAATGGAGGGATGAAGACCTTTTTGACGGTGATGCATGCAAGATCACGAAAGGTGCCATGGTGATGGCACGATAAGAAGGAAGGTACCCTCTACATGATGTTAGATTTCAGGGTATCAATTTCAGTTGCTTATCAGAGTTGGATGTCGGAGTGTGGCATCGAAGACTTGAGCATATGAGCGAGAAGGGAATGAAGGTTCTGCTCTCCAAGGATAAGGTGCCGGGGTTAAAAATTTATCGACTTAGA
The DNA here is from genome assembly GCA_038442645.1 of Agave tequilana. Classification (NCBI taxonomy): domain Eukaryota; kingdom Viridiplantae; phylum Streptophyta; class Magnoliopsida; order Asparagales; family Asparagaceae; genus Agave; species Agave tequilana. Next base: position 10,990 of record JAVJIF010011129.1, on the reverse strand, counting down.
TTTCTGTGAAGACTGCGTCTACGAGAAGCTGACGAGACATAGTTTTCAAAGCTGAGAGAAAGACTCCGAAGGCAGAAAGGTTGGAGTTCATACCGACGTATGTGGTAAGGCTTCAATTCATCTCTCGGAGGCTCATTGTATTTTGTGATCTTTATTGATGATTCAAGTAGAAAGTTCTGGGTTTATTCTTAAAGCACAAATAGGATGTGTTCGATGTGTTTAAGAAGTGGTTGGCCCAAATGAAAATGAATCAGGTCGGAAGCTTAAGTGCTTGAAGTCCGTCAATGGGGGAGAAGTATTGCGATGGCAGATTCAAAGAGTTATGCGCAAGTCAGGAAATCCATAGTGTGAAGACGGTTCCGGGAAACCCTCATCAGAATGGGGGTGGCAGAGCGCATGAACAGGACAATCCTGGAGCGTGTCAGGAGCATGCAGATACACGCTGGATTTTCCAAGTAGTTCTGAGAAGATGCAGTCAACACAACGGTGTATCTGATCAACAGAGAGCCATCAGTGCCTCTGAACTGTGGGATTCCGGAGGAAGCATGGACCGACAAAGAGGTAAACCTGAATCACGTGCGTACTTTTGATTGTATCTCATATGTCCATGTGGAGCTAAATCCCAGAAGTAAGTGGATTCAAAGTCCAAGCGATGCATCTTCATTGGGTACATAACAAGCGAGTACGACTATCGGTTTTGGGATTTAGAAAACCGAAAGATTTAGGCGTAATGATGTGGTATTCAATGAGAAAAAGATGTAGAAGAAATTGCTGACGGAGAGAAACATTTTGGAGAAGGATCCCGGAGTGGCACCTCGGAGCACTTTGAAACAGCAGGATGTTGCGGATTTGGAGTTCGTTGAACTTGATGTTGTTCCTGTGAAGAAAGTTTAGAACATTTCGGAAGGGAATGAGGAACTCCGAGTAGAGCCTCCGACCCCCCAAAGTGAGTTGAGGTGATTAACCAGGACGACTAGAGCTCTGGAGAGATATTCTCCTTCCTTGCACTGTCTGTTAGCTGACAGTAATGAGCCTGAGTGTTATGAGAAGGGTTTATAGGTGAAAGCCAATGACAAGTGGGAGCTTGCTATGGATGATGAGATAAAGTCTCTCATGAAGAATCAAACATGGGATTTGGTTGAACTGCCACAAGTGGGCCCTGCATAACAAGTGGGTCTACAAATTGAAGGAAGAGCATGACGACACCAAGATGTACAAGGCGAGGATGGTTGTGAAGTGATTTTAACAGCGAGAATGTATTGATTTTACTGAGATTTTCTCTCCTGTTGCGAAGCTGACTACTATTAGATTGTCTCGAGCATTGTGGCAGCAGAAGACTTGCATCTAGAACAAGTGGATGTTAAAATGCGTTTTCCATTGTGATTTGGAGGAGGACATCTATATGATGTAGCTACATGGTTATATCATGCCGGGAAAGGAGCAGTTAGTTTGCAAACTCCAGAAAAGTTTCTATGGCTTGAAACAGGCTCCTAAGCAGTGGTATCTGAGGTTCGACAGATTCATGGTTAGCAGTGGATTCACAATGTTGCAGGCTTATCATTGTTGCTATTTCAAGTGATTTGAGAATTCCTACATCATAATACTACTGTATGTAGATGATATGCTTGTTGCGGATCAAGCATGAAGGAGATTGTGATCCTCAAGGTCAAGTTGGCGAAAGAATTCTCAATGAAGGACTTGGCTCTAACGAAGAAATTTTTTGAAATGAGCATCAACAGAGAGAAAAAAGGTTGTTGAAGATATCACAAGCCGAGTATGTGGAGAAGGTACTGAAGAGGTTTAACATGTCGGATGCTAAATCTGTGAACGTCCTGCTTGGAGGTTACTTTAAGTTCTCAAGGGTGACAACGGAAGATGAGAAGGCTCTCATGTCGGAGGTGCCATATGCATCGACTGTGAGTAGCTTGATGTGTGCTGTGAACTACACGAGGCTAGATATTGCTCAAGCAGTGGGAGTTGTCAGCAGATATATGAGCAATCCCGAGAAGGAGTATTGAAGAGCAGTAAAGTGGATCTTGAGATATCTGAAAGGGAGTTCAGATATGGCATTATGCTATGATGGCACGGACGTTCGTATACACGGATATGTAGATTGACTTTGCGGGGATGTAGATGGTCGGAGGAGTATTACTGGTTCTGTTTTCACTTTGAGAAGTAGAGCAGTGAGCTGGGTTCGAGGCTGTAAAAGATAGTCGCCTTGTTTACGACGGAGGCCGAATATGTTGCAATGACAGAAGCTTGTAAGGAGTTGATATGTCCGAAGGATTTTATGAAAGAGCTTGGTAAGAGCAGGTGACTCCGTCATTGCACAGTGATAGCCAGAGTATATAGATCTTGCCAACAATCCAGTCTATTGTGACAGAACCAAGCACATTGATGTGCGGTACCACTTCAACCACATTCTTTTGAAGGATGGCGTGTTATCTCTGGTGAAGATACACACGAGTTGGAATCTTGCAAACACATTGACTAAGGTGGTCACGACAGAGAAGTTGAAGACCTGCTCAGCCTCTGTAGGTCTTTTAGGGTGAAGATCCGGAGTTGAGTCGTAACAAATGCCACTATGAGTTGAGAGCCAGTGTACAAAGGAGATGGAGTGCCGTTGTTGTGACAATAATCAGTCTCCAAGTGGGAAATTGTTAAGTTGTGGAGCCAGTTTATTGTCTTGACGGACCGTCATCATACGCAGTCAACACGATAATCTCAAAGCGACGACAAAGTTTCCGGGTCATGGCATTGGACGAGTTCAGAGTTTCAGGTTGATAGCAAGTACGGAGCGATAAAGCTTCAGAGTAGTGGAATTTCCAGAGCGTAGAGCCTTCCGGAGTGGTGGAGTCTCCGAAGCGGAAGATCACTCTGAAGTATCTAGTCGGAGGAGCACTCCGTAGCGACAGAGCAGAGTAGTGACCCAGTCTAGCCTAGAAGCGGCCCAGTCCAGCCTGGAAGCGGTCTAGTCTAGAATTTTCTTTGCCAGTGAAACTTGGGGAACAAGTCAATGGCAGTTTAGGGATCTCACAACATGTAACTCTAGTTTTTCTTATAAAAGTGGATGTGTTGTCATTATGGTTAAGTGAGATGAAGTGTCAATAGATTATGCTATTGTGAGTGTCATTATACAGAGCGGTCGTGAGGATTCTCTTCTTCTCCCTTGTAATCGTTCTGATAAATAGTGGATTTGTGTGCGGCTTCGTGGTTTTTTTCAATTTCAGTTTTCACATAATTTCTGGCGTGTTTGATTGATCTGTGATTGCTTCTCTTTTCTTCTTTCGCGTTTTTGTCGATGCCAATCTCTTTCATTTCCTCAGATCAATTATTTGTATCTTCCCATTTCGAGAACGTTCCTAGAAGAATTATTTTTTGAGTTGGATTATGTATTTTCCCGCTAAGAGTTCTAAATTTTTTGCTTTAGATGTGAAAAACCTTCTACTTTAGCTGGTCAATGTTCCAATTTGGAGGAATTTCAATGGTTGCACTTGTGATTATAGTTCTTGATTCTAGTCTTGCTAAAAATGTAGCTTCCATTTCCTGCTAATCAGAACTAGGTTTTCTGAGTGTATGGTACCTGAAGTTCAGATTATAGATTGGCTGGTAGATATAGATCTTAATGTCAAAGGGTAGATACTGTAGAAGGAGAAATGTTTTTTCTTCTATACAATTTCATGGGCATAGCTCTTAGGGTGTTGGATGAGTAGATCTATTAAGAGTTTGGGATAGGGAAGAGCTGGAAGGTGATATTCAAGCTATTATCACTGATTTGTCTAAATGGATATTTTAGTGTCTTTCCACCTAGCTCCTCTTTAAGAAGACTGACTGTATTTATTGAGGACAAGAAGATTGACTGTATTAACTAATTGTTATGGGACCATGGTACCCGCCTTGCTTTATTTATTTACAGGAGAGTATGAGTTCCACTTAAGTACTTCCTTCCTTGAGCTTTTTCAACCTTTCCAATATATGATTTTTGATACTTTCTTTTTGTTTATGAATCCACATCTGGACATCATTAATAATTTTACTGTTTTTTATTTTGTTTCTTGAAATTTAAATACGCAATAATTATTTCCTCACTTTATCGTTATGATCCATCTCCTCATTAAATGATGTAAGGAGACTAGTCCACTTATTTAGCATATTGTTGGTGCCTTGACATCCACATGACTGTAAGACCAACCACATTCATTTCAAATCTATTATTATATGGGGATAATTGGTTGTCTTTATGGTTTCTTATTAGAATGCAAATCTAATGCTGAAGGAAGCACCTCAAGTTGCATGATCTGATGTGGTTTTGCCATGACATTATATTTGTTAATGGCTTTATGACATGTTCTTTGGGGCTATGCAGGAGGAGTTTGATACATACGACCACAATGTTCATGGTTTCTGAAATTACAATTCTCAAGAAACGGTCTAAAATTATTGAGATTGTTGCAGCAAAAGATGTTATATTTGCTTTAGCCCAATCTGGTCTCTGTGCCGCTTTTAGTCGAAGTAAGCCTTTGGCAGCGCTGTTCTTTTGAAACTTTTGGTTAATTCTGAGTGTTGTCGGTATCTTATGTTTTATGTTGACAGCAACAAACAGACGCATATGCTTCTTGAACATAAGCCCTGATGAAGTGATTAGAAGCCTTTTCTATAATAAGAACAATGATTCGCTCATAACAGTATCAGTTTATGCATCAGACCATTTCAGTTCCTTGAAATGCCGAACTACTCCAGTAGAGTAAGAATCTTTTCTTATGCAAAGAATGATTTTCTATGGATACTTTAACATTGTTTATTTTTGTTGAAATTTGGGCATACCATCTTGGTTGACATGACATGAATTATGACAGCTTATATTTTGCATAAACACAAACAACCGAGAAGAAAGCTTTCATAGGACCATTTATTGGAAGCTAGTTTTTCAGTCCCTCCAAAATTAAAGAAAAGCTAGTAGTTTACATAACAGAAATATTTGTAGTTGCTTGATAGTAACAACTGGTTACACTGCTGAAACTATCACAAGCATCTTACTCTGGAGTTCTTTGAAGCCTGTTTGGATGTAAATTTTGATATTTAGAAGCTTGATGTTCATGTTTTTTTTTTTTTTTTCCAATAATAACTATTCTGTTTGCCAAACTCTGACAGATATATTAGGAGGAACCAGTTAGATGCTGGATTCCCACTTTTTGAAACCGAGTCCCTTAAATGGCCTGGTTTTGTTGAGTTTGATGATGTAAATGGAAAAGTACTAACTTATTCTGCTCAAGATGGGTAAGTTTCTTCTGTTCTGGTTTCCCAGTATTATTATATTTTCTAAAGGCTTAATCTGAACTTTATGCACTTTGCAGTATTTACAAGGTTTTTGATCTAAAGAACTACTCATTTTTGTACTCAATATCAGATAAGAATGTGCAGGAGATCAAAATCAGGTTTGCTTCTTTTTTTTGAATAGAAATTTTGTGCGTCATTTTTCTCATTATCAGATCTCTAAATAGTAACTTCTGTTGACAGTCCAGGAATCATGCTGTTAATATACCACAGAACTCCTGGTTATGTTCCATTAAAAATACTCTCAATTGAAGATGGTACTGTATTAAAATCTTTCAATCACTTGTTACATCGAAACAAAAAGGTTGACTTCATCGAGCAGTTCAATGAGAAGCTTCTGGTCAAGCAAGAAAATGAGAATCTTCAAATTCTTGATGTATGCAACTGCTGCCGTCTGCTCATGTTTCATTCAACCGCATTATTTTATTAGAGTTTTGCTATAACTAGTGCCTTATTTGTTACAGATTCTTGATGTATGAGTAGGAAATGTATAATATGTGCTTGAAAAATAGTGGAGCATAGTTATGTCATAGATTCTAATTCAATTTTATGGAGCATATTAGCGTAGTAATGCCGTTCCCCCCTTAATTTATACTAAGCTTCCAGAAATTATACGTCAATTATATGTCATTCATCTCTTAGTGGCTATTTTACTTCTGTTTGGGTTTTACTTGACCAGGTAAGGAATTCAGAGCTGACAGAAGTTAATCGGACAGAGTTCATGACCCCTTCTGCTTTCATCTTCCTTTATGAGAACCATCTCTTCTTAACATTTCGAAATAGAACGGTTGCCGTTTGGAATTTCCGCGGAGAACTTGTCACCTCCTTTGAAGACCATTTGTTGTGGCACCCAGATTGTAATACCAACAATATTTACATCACGAGCGATCAGGATCTAATAATTTCATACTGCAAAGCTGAAGAAGGATGTGAAGATGATGGAGAAGGTAACTTTAAAAATTCTATTTCCGCTTTACACTGTGGGTTTGCTTTATTGCCTTGATCCTTCCACTATTAATACTAATATCATCTACGCTTTTTCCCATCAAAATGGGGTCAGCCATGAAGATGAAAGATTTGGCAAACTTTTACAACACCTTACATCGAACCTCTCTTAACTAGTGCTGAATTCCTGGCCAAGAAGATTAGGAACAAGAGATGGGCTTGCCATCTGTGAAGGCCAGTGGCATCCTCCAAATTCTCCTTGACCTGGGCAAAAGTTTGGAGGCGGCAAAAAGATGACAGATTTGCCATAGGGAATTGCGTTCGACTTAGGAATCAGATAAAGTCAATAGTCAAATAGAACACATTCCCCACTCTTTATTAGTATGCAACGCAATAAGTTATGCTTACCTTTCTCATTGTACATGCCCGAATTATAGAAGAGCAAATGAAACCTAGAAATTCCTTTCTGCAGTTTCAGCTGTCGGCTCCATCAACATGAGCAACATTCTCACAGGGAAGTGCATTGCCAAGATATGCTCTAGCGATCCAACACTCCAGATCAGCCCTCGCCGGAGAGGAGATGCTGGCAGATCTTCCATCCGGAGCTCGGTCAGGGAGGCGCTCGAGGATGTCACAGCTCTATTCTACGATGAGGATAGGAATGAAATCTACACTGGAAACAAGCAAGGGTTGATTCATGTTTGGTCCAATTAGCTCCACCTTTGTTTCCAGTGACGTCTCACTGGAATCAACTTATTTTGTAGCATATACATGGGCAGCTCATGTCCAGAGAAGGCTGTTGTATAAGAGCCTGTACGTGTCTTTTGTTACGCAATGTTTTGTAATTTGTGTTTGTTGTAACTTATGTAATGAGCGTGCCATGTAATCTTTAGATCTACTTTGTATTGCTTTCAAGCATATCTTAATTCTGTGTTATTGTGAAAAAATCAAAGGTAAACAGGTACAGGCGATGGGTATGGCTTGTGAGAATTTTAGTTTTATAGACATTTTTTTGATCGATTATTTTCTGCTTTTTTTTGCCATTAAATAAAATTACATCCTTGTCTCAAATTCGCAATCCTTGACCTATATGTGCGTGTGAACGCTACGTTTGACAACATTTTAGGTTAGGACGTAAATAGGCATACAAAATAAATACTGTAATCTAAATTAAAGATGAGAATACAAATATAAATAATGCGAAGCTACATGAAATATCTGAAAAAATATCTGTTTATACTGAATACGGAATAAAACATGTACTGTTTCCCTAACAAGAGTTGCTGGCTTCTGTGTGCTTTGCTCCTTCTCCACTCAGATTCGTTTCAACATTCAAAGCCAAGTTGATACCGTATGCTACAATTACTAACAAATGCCATTTAGACCTTGCTCAATGGGAAAGGATTGGGCAATGGAAATGGAAAGTTTTACAGCTTTATTCCACAAAAAAATGTAGTGTTACACTTGCTATGTGAGAACTGGCTTTGCCCCCAAAATATGAAGCAGCTGTACAAATAGTTCAAGGCCCGTGATAATCCTGAATCATTTCCAAACAGCTGCTCCGGTATTTTCCTCTTTTTCTCATTGAAAACTCAGACAAGCTCCATAATCCAAGCAATCGGGGCAACATTCTGTAACCTTGAGCCCAATTTAAGCTCAAGATGGATTCAGATAATTAAAAGCAAGAAAAGGCAGGCACCACAATCATCAACCAAAAGTAGAACCGCTCACAAAGTCAAAACTATATAATGAAGCAGCAACCAACAAAAAAAAAGCAATTAAGTTGTCTACCCAAAAGTGTAAACATCCAAGATAGTGACTAAGAAGCTAGAACAGCAATGACATCAGATGCTCTCAAAGCAATGTAATCTGAACCATCCCCGCTCTTGAACTCACTTCCAGCATACTTGGAGTACAACACTGTGCTCCCCGGGGTCAAGCTGAGTGGTTTTCGGTTGCCCTCCTCATCCAAGGGGCCGGGCCCAACTGCAACCACCTGTTTTAACAATGCAACAGATACAGATCAAGCCTTATGTCACGACATAGTTACTTTGTGCAGGAAGTTGAATGGTAAGGATCAGGAACAACACAAAAATATAATCAGAAAAAATGTTTACTCCGACCTTCTACATAAAAGCTACAATACTGTGGGAAGAAGGAAAACATCTCACCGTCCCAATGGAAGGCCTTTCCTTGGTTGCATGAGTAAGCAGCAAGCCACCTGGAGTTTTCTCCTCAGCTTCTGCGACCTAGAGTTTGAAGAGAACTTTAGTTTCTTTGAAAAAGCTTCACCCCACAAAACACCAACCCACACCACACACACACACACACACACAGAGAGAGAGAGAGAGAGAGAGAGAGAGAGAGAGAGAGAGAGAGAGAGAGAGAGAGAGAGAGAGAGAGAGAGAGAGAGAGAGAGAGATCATTTGCTTTCACAAAGATCACAAAGATGGGAATAGGGGAATGTATATGGCAATTTGAGCAATTAACTCTGAGGTAGATATAAATGTTCGCAACACTTTGAATAATCAAAATCACATGCAGTGCCCTTTTTGAACTTGGAATATTTAATTCCTGAAAGAACAAGCAAGAGCTAGACTTCTAACAATGGGCATATGCACATTTGCAATCTGAACATCAAAAGTAATGCAAGGTTTTGTTATAACACACAGTTATTCAATTATTGGTCATGGCCATTTATCATTAATCAGATAAATCATGCAAATAGATTGCTGGGTACAAAACTAATAATGCTGCAGAGGCCACTCCACCCTAACAGAAATGCATATCACTTGGCCAATATTTCCTCCATTCTACATATCCATCGGATGATAATTGATAAATTTCATGATCACAGACGACAACATCCAAACGATTAATTACTAATGAGGTTCAAAACTAAGGATCGGTTTTGTTCTAGTCTACTTTAGAGTTCTGGTTTCATCAGTTTCCAATTTTGAATTTGGTAGCTACAAAAAAATATGGAAACAAAACTATTCCTTTTGAAAAAAATTCTGCCCCCTTCACTACACTCGGAATATTTTAGCATTGTAATGTTCACCTATCTAATTTATGCAACACTACCTTGATCACCTATTTAGTTTGTCATCTGATAAAATATTCATAATCCTAAACAATAAAGAAATCATGAACAGCTAGAGAGTTTATGTGCAAAGATCTTAACTTTCTCTGCAAGATCAAATCGCTGCTTGTCAGAACTCTTAAGGCATTTAGTTTTGGCAAAATTTTAATCTTAGTTTCTAGCATGTGGTTGCTATAAAGAGGTTGACCATTTTTCTCAGTAAGATCAGAAGGGAGCTGCTGGTCAAAACCAATCTAGTACTCAAGAAACATTTGGGTCCCAGTGGTTTATATTTAGAACAACAATGTCATATGTGCTGAAAAGACCAGAGACGAACCTTGATTAGAACTCGATCATTCAGAGGCTTGAGATCCTTGACATCATCAGTATCAAGAATACCAACAATGTCATCCTCCTTCAATAGAAGATGGGTTGTTCCGTTGAATTCCAACTCTGTTCCTGCATACTTTGAATATACAACCTGTGATCCAGCCTAAAATCACAAATCACGGAGATCAAGTTAAAGAAAGACAAGCAAGTCGTCAGTGAAGAATTTGAATAAAGTTCACGATCCTAAAATCTCACTTAAATTGACAAAAAGAATACTTGAGAATTTAAAATCTATTGATTTCAAAAAGAAACCTACAATTCACTATTAACAAATGATGACAAATGAAGTACGTAGGCAATACATGCCAGAAAGGACAAACTTCAGGTACCGATACCTTATAGAATAATTTCTCAGAGCTGAGCAAACTGACTTAGGGGATACCTGTATACTAATCTCTACTTTGTTCTTCCCAATGGTTCTACCATCACCAATTTCAACAACCTCACCCCTTGGGGCTTAGACTGAGCAGCTGTCGGCAGCAATATGCCTCCAGTTGTTTTCCTCAGAAGTCTTGATTTTTACAAGCACTCTGTCGCCCAAGGGCTTAACAGAAGTATACTGAAACCACAACCAGAATAGAAGTGTTAGCACAGAAGTGATTTGAATTATATACAGGCTCACAGAGTGATTCACACAATGCAGGAAGTAGGAAGAGCCAGAAGACAGTGAAGAAGAGTTCTCGTTTAATCATTTGGGAATTACATAAACAATTTAAAAGTTCATAAGACTGTGGACCCAAACATAATTGCCACATTGATGCATGATATAACAAAAAAAAAATGTCTGCATTAAGGAAAAAGAAGCATAAAAAGCTGTCACTTCAGCAGGTTGCGTACTAGCCATCCAATTATTAGAAATTGACATTTAGAAGCAAGTACTCTACCAAGAAAACGAGAATCTACAAAAAAAAAAGGATCATGAGAATTAGATATACATAAGGGGAAAACCCAAAAATTTGAACTCAATCCACAAAATCTTGACCTACTTTTCTGTTGAGAAATTTCTTTAAATAGTCGTGTACCAGCTAGAAAATAAGAATGAAAAATATATTTTATTCTCATAAAAGGGACTAAAATAAAATTGTAAACACACCACACACATACAATTTTGAACGCGTCAACTACTATCTCAACCCTCCTCTGCGTAATTCGTTCAAGGACAAAAGTTTTAGCACAGCAATTCAGAGGATACAATTGATCAGACACTCACTGAGATGGGTTAGGCTTAGTAGAACCATT
>JAVJIF010011128.1:45000-119747 GCA_038442645.1 Agave tequilana | reverse complement strand
AATCACATTTTCTATCTAAATACTTTTTCTGAGAATTTTCTAAATTTATCAAAATTCCCCTGGATTTGGTGTCGGCCAGTATCACTGGTTGATTCCAGGAATTTTAGTTTACAATTGAAATAAAATTTCTGGATTCTGCTTTCATATTTCTTCTTAAAATTATATTTTCTCCTTCCAGACATTTTCTGAGATTTTTTAGATTTTATCAAAATCCGGCCGACCCGGTATAGACCGGTGTCAACGGTTGACTTCAGGATTTTTATTATAAAAATGGATTGAATTTCTGAAAATAGATTTCACTATCATACCTCTAGCACGCAAAATAAATTCCTGTCATATTAATATCACACCTCTGACAAGTAATTTCCCTTAATTTTAAACTCTTCCAATGGAGTTATCTAACAATTGTTAAGTTAACCATTACCTTTAGCAATCACAATTCTATCGCTCTAGTCTGTCTGATTTCAAACATAAAAAGAAATTAAAGACAAGATGAAAGCAAAATAATCATTTTTATTATTTATATCAAAATGGTAAAAGTGATACAAATATTCTCTTATTCAATAAGATGGAGTGTTAAAAGAAGAGGAGACCCGCATTTCGGACGATATCCGCATCCAAAATAACCCAACGTGACCTTCACATTTCAAGCAAATGAGGATCGCATCCAAAAGCATCCTCCATGCTTCACGAGAGTCGCATTTCAACCAAGCTCAATGCGAGCCTCAGAGTGCAAGGTTCTCAATTCAACCGCTTAGTAAGTGGCTATGCGGGTCGTGATCCACAAGGAGGGACTTGCGATGAAAGCATTTAGATAAGTTTCTTTTAAGTTACTAAAATGGTTATAAGTTCTTCTTAGTTTTAAAGAAAAAGAAAATGAAATCAGTGTTAATTTAGAAGAGATGGTAGATAGAAGAAGATGGTGACTGAAGATGGTGTTTAAAAAACTAAAAAGAATTAAGAAAGAGTAAAGAAAGGGTTGTTGGTTTGAGAAGTGTTTCTAAACTATGAATTGAAAAGAAGGAAAAACTAAAATACTTATTTACCTCTTTCGGTTGATGACTTAGATCATTGGCATGTTTACCTTGATTCTGAGGCGATCAGCGCATAACCCATAAGATATAATTCAATCTTCGTTCACATTACATCATCAAGGCTTCTTCGAGAAAATATGAAATGATACAAATATAGGGAGGAATCCATCATCATGAGGTATCGGTGACACTCGCAAAGGTAGGGCAATACCGATGCTATTTGACTCACTTGGATTATCATCAAAACCAAGAAGAGAAAAGTAGAAGAGAAAGAAGAACATAAAAATGTAAATTTAGATTAAATGAAGTAACGCTAAAAGAAAAGAAGAACAACTTACACCAGTATCACTCTCAGTACAGTCTTCACTCTCATTCTCTCATGAAACTCTTCTCTTCTCTGAATTACATAAATGAAAACAAAAATTACATGAAACGAAAAATAAAAATATACACTAAGCTAGAATGAAAACCTAGCCTAAAAACTAGCTCTGCTCAATCGTCCCTTCTGGCCTTCAGAATATGCAGCTTTTATAGGAGAAATGGAAGATAGGAGGGGTAAGAAGATAAGGGAAGCAAATGCTCCCCTGATCCTTTAATAAGGTCGCGGATCTGCAGCATGGCCACATCCTGGGAGCGCGTCTCTCTGATCTCCTATTGGCTCCTTATATCCACAGAATTTTTTATTCTGTCTCTGAATTTGACGATACCTTCGTGGATTTTTAGCTAACTAAATGGATCTATAAAAATCTGAATTTTAACTAGTTTTCATTTTGTGTGATCTTCTGATTTGCTCTGATTTTTAGCCAACTCCTGAATATTTGTCCCAATCCTTGATTTTCATTTAAATCAGAATTTAAATGAGCTTTTGGACTCATTTCTTTTCCAGTTCCTTTAGTAAAGGCCTACACAAAATTAAATGATAAAAATGATTAAATAGCAGAGTTTATTTAAGAAAAAATACGAGAATGTGACAATGAATATGTAATATCAGTGACCGATCACCTACTGATTCTCACGCCCGAGGGTCTTAGGCGGCACCACATCTGTGCTCCTAACCTGAAAGGTGTATTTTTTCCGTGTATGCTCAGACATGTACCATTTGAGAAACGCCTCAAATCGCTTGTGGTAGGTTCGATTCACAGTAAGCCAGTTTATATCCACCACATGGTGCTACTTTAATTAGCAATTTTAAGAAAATTCTCTATTCTCGCTTTCATAAAAAAGATTACATGAAAATTTCTTTGACTCTTCTAAATTTTAATGTTAAAAACAAAAGAAACTAAGTAGTAGAAGATTATAAAGAGGAAAAGGTCAGGACGTACTTCGAGTCTTGCAGCAACCAATATATTATTGAAAAAAAAAAAAATCTATTCTAACATTAGCCTACCTTTAAATTTAAAAGGTTTCAACATTCAACCGTATTTGTTCGTTAAATATGCATGCATGTACATTTATGCATTGGGCGTCGGCTGAGAATGACTCATAATCGCTTGAATACAGAACTCAGTGAAGTATAAAAACAAGTAATTAAGTACATTTCCCACTGCTTGCCTCTCTCTAATTAAAAATTAAAAATGTAATCAGCACACAGGAACCGAGTCAGCCCGGACTGTCTTTAGCCTGTCACCTAATCCCCTAATTGATTCCAAATAATAGTTGACTTTGTCTTCTCCCGAGACATCAGCATCCTCATTTCAATTCTCAAGTCTCATTACAAATTAAAAACAATTCAATAAAAAAAAAAAATGGAGTGAGTAGATCCAAGTTCTCTTCTCTCGTAACACGACATGCTCGTCCAAAATTCTCTTTTACGCTCAGAAAAAAAGTAAATGCTTGGGCGACTGCGAGGAAAACGATGGGGGCAGAAAGCAACGTACAAAAATAATAATAGTTAATAATTTGTAGAGAAACCTTCTCTCTAATTCTTGGATTTGTTTACGGCCCAATCTCCGCGGCACGCTCACCGAAGTATTCTGTTTGCTTTGTTTGTGTGTGTGAGATGAGATGGGAGCACATCACCTGCTTGCCGACAAGGGGGCCACATGGGACTCCTATGTCTCCTTCAATTAATGGGAAAATTCTCCCATGATTGTGGTTGGAAAACCTTTATTTGATCATGTGTGAAAGGGCTAAGGGCAAGTACCTTTGTTAACGGGTAACTTAGAGTCTGTTTGGTTGTCGTAATTGGTCATAATTTATAAGTTATAATTGATAAAATCTTTTATAATTATAAATGACTTACATGCGTGTAAGTTTTACAGTGTTTGGTTGGTAATATAAAGTTGTGAGTGGGAAAGTGTATTGTATTTTACGGTGTTTAGTTGTCATAATGTGTAAGTCGTAAGTGAAAAAGTTGATCAAAAAATTAACTATTTAGGATTAAAAGGATTGTTTAATGGAAAATGGCTATAGAGTTCTTGTTGGCCCAGAGGCTTTCCACTCTAGTTTTGATGATGATTAACTCATGTAGTTATGTTTACTAATAATCTTGTGTTGTTTAAGTTTCAGATCATTGACCAAGATATTAGTTGGTGTTTAGCTTCAACAAGGAGTTTCGAAACTTTTCACTTGGTGATTCCCGTGCCCGAACATCAAGATCATACCTTTGCACTCGGTGGATCACGTTTGGGATCGAGTCGGCTTGAAGATGGAAGATCATCAAGAAGACTTAGGTATCCTAGTTATAGTTTAGTGTGTTTAGATCCATTTGTAAAGCTTAGTATAGTTGATATGCTCAAGTGCACAACACACACAAGTTTTATATTTGGATTTGGTTTTCATGAATAGATTGATCAAAACAATTTTAAATGGTTTTTATGTATATTAGATGTGTTCGATATACATACACCTTGAAGATATGTATGCATACTTTAATTTGTATAGGACATGCATATACCTTGAAGATTAAATAAGTTTTGATGATTTTCATGTTTTCATGTTTCAAGGAATATTGAGCTTATTGTCCATCTTTCTTGATTATGATCTTCACATTGTATTTCTACACTCACATTTATTGTTTACTCATGTGTTTGTCTTCATGAGTTATATTTATGCCTAATTGATTATGAATGTTGACTATTTTGTGAATTTCATGTTTATGAAAATTAATTTTGTTTTGTTCCTTGTTTGAAGGATTTCGTACTAGTTTACAAATTTTTCATATAACTAGTTACGATATTCTTCATTTGGTAGAGTTTTCAAACACACTATACTTTTCAAATCTATTTTTGAAAACCCCTACCATCCATGGGCGGTTGGATGGGAGATCATGCTCATGTATGCTTTATATTGAAAATCATTTAAACTTGAACATGGTTGTGTGGTAGTTATATGATGTATACACTTGATCATTATTGTTGTTTCAATTGGTATCATTGAATTCTTTCAATTGGTATCAATTTTGATCTTTCTTGTATACTCAAATATGTTTGTATGTATGTATGCTTTCATTTCAAAGAATATCAATTTCAATTGGTATCTATTTTTCATACATATATATGTTTGTGTTTATGCTAAGCTTGTGTTTCAATTTTGTTTCAATTGATTAGTTTTCAATTGCTTTTCAATTGATATCTCATTTCAAGCCTACGCATTATTTTAGTTGGTATTTCATAAAGGGGGAGAAAATTTGTTTTTGTATTTCAATTGGTATTTGATTTCCACTCCCTTGCTTTATGATAGAAAATATTGAAATTCCATTTTGGTATCATTTGCTTTTAATGTACAATTATTTCAATTGGTATCAAGATGTTGCTTTCATTTTTTTAATTGATATCAAGAGGCACTTCATTGACATATTTTTAATTGGTATCATGTTTAATGTCACCCCTTATTGACTTTGTTTTTTTTTAGACAAAAAGGGGTCAACACAATAAAAACAATGTTCACATTTTTATTGTTTTTATTAACCCTTGTGTTGATTCGTTGTTTCGAACAAAAAGGGGGAGAAAAATTTATTGATTTGGTTTTGCTTTTACCCCTTTATTGATGATTGTTTCTTTGTAGTAAAAAGGGGGAGAAGATTTTGTTTTGTATTGATTGTTTACCCCTTTGTTGATGATTGACAAAAAGGGGGAGAAAGATCTTGAGTTTATATATGCACATTTATGTTTTGCATATATTAAGTTTAATTTAGTTTAAGTTTATTTGGTATCTAGAGCATGTTTTGTTTTTGACAATTTCATTGGTATCTAGAACCTTTTATTGTTTATGCATATCTATGCATGTTTTGTAACAACCCTGATTTTTTTTATTATTAATTTCTGGTTTAACATATAATTATGAGATAATAATTTATTTGATATTACACGAAATGGAAAATAAATATTGTAGAATTCCAAATTGGTGATTACAAGTTATATATTGAATGTTTTTTTTTTAAATAATGATGTACATAAGTGGGAGAGGGTGTATATCCACAAATACATGTATATAAATTATTCATGAATATATGGAGAGATAGTAGGGTAATATTTTAAGTGATCATTTGTGTAATACTCTTGTGGTATTTATACCACTATAAGTACCTAACTAAATACCCAAATAAATAATGTGAGTGGGAGTAGGTGCATGGAGATGAGAAATGGATGGTTGGGATTAATCCTTGGAACTTGAGTGCTAGGTGTCATTTGAGGGAGAGAAATCAAAGCAAATATTTAAGGGGGAAAATGGCCAAAATCTCTCATTTCTTCCCCTCACATTCTCTCTCTACCAACATCCTAGCCTCCTACTCTTTTCCCTCTCTCTCTCTCCATGGCCGGCGGCAAAGGAGGCGGCGCTAGGGCGGCCGGCGGCGCCAGTGCGGCCGCCGGCGCGGCGGCACGGCGGCCACGGTGGAAAGAGCAGCAGCAGCTGCTGCTGCTGTTTTGAGAAGAAAGGAAAAAAAAAAGAAGAAAAGAGAAGAAAGAAAAGGAAGTAAGGGTGCGGGTTGGGTTCAAATCCGACCCATTAGAGACCCGAACCCGACCCAATCACTTAAAGAGAGGTAAATTCCATTTTAACCCCTTGAAAGTTCTGTTATTTAATTTTAGACCCCAGAAAATTATAACGGGTCCCCGGATAATTCTTAATATTTGATATCTAACCCTAAGTTATTGGTTTGATTTTTGAGTGATAACTTGACCATTCGGAGTTGGATTCGAGCGATTTTTGAACCATTGCGATCGTGAAATCGAGAGCTACGTATCCGCAGGATTGATAACTAAAGTCAGACAAAGGTGAGTGGGGTTTTTAATAAATTAGATTGCATTATACCTGATTACAAAAACGAATAATAACTTGTTTGATATAGCATTTTACCTATTTGCATATGTGGCTTGCATTTTGAAGTATGGTGTACAAGGGCATTGACATGCATGTTACGGAATAGAATTCATTATTATTGACATGAATATGATTGGTGTATGTTACTTGATTTTGTACATATATATATGTGTGATATGCTTGGTTAAGACAATTGTGCGGATATTGCATAAGAATACAAGGTAACGAGCAAGTATTAATTGGGAGTATCATTCCATATAGGAAATGATGTGCTTTATACATGAGTCTTATGAAATTGAATGTGCCGATATTGTGTGCATTTAGATGTATGTGTACATATACCTTATTGAAAGGAGGAAGGGACCCGTATGCAGGGCGGAGTGCGAAGACGGTGCTATATATATAAAAATGTGTATATATCAGGAGGAAGGGACCCGTATGCAGGGCGGAGTGCGAAGACGGTGCTATATAAATATGTGTATATATATGGAGGAAGGGACCCGTATTGCACGGACGGAGTGCGAAGACGGTGCTACGATACATATATATGCAACTTTACAAATTATTGAGAATGAATGGCTATGTGTGACATATATGTATGTGTGTGTGCGTGACACTAAGGGTATGTTAGATATGTTATTGTATATGGTATTGAAGACATCTGATACTGGTCATGTGTACAGTTATCAGCATCAATTGAACAGTAACTGAAAGTAAATTTACAATCAAGTAGAAGGATTCGGTATCATATACTTCATGTACCGCATTCATCTTATTTTCATGTATCATGAATACTATACATCGTTAATGCCATGCTACAATTATGAATGAGATTGACTCCACTCACTGAGCCGTCGAGCTCACCCCCCCATAGCTTCATGTTTTCAGGGCAAGCCAGGGATAAATAGCAGCTAAAGCAAGAGTAGAGCACTGAAAGGGTGTACAACATTCATTGTGTGGGCCTATCAAGCTTCTATATTGACTTGTAATTGAATAATGTGGTAATATGCATGTACTTAGAGTTGATGTTATAGTTAGATTGAATAGTTGCATATATGATGTATATACGTGGACTTGTGTATAAGTTCTTATGAATGTTCTCTTGAGTTGGCTTATAGTAGATGGTGATACCAAGGAGATTAGCCTCAAGAAAGTCTTTGATTTGTTATCTTGTGTTGTATTCATGTGATAAATGTGTGAGATTTTAAGTAGGCGATGTCAAGGCGAAATTGTGATATAAACTGCATGGGATATTGTATATACATATCTGATTGATGAGAAATATAGAATTGTATGTGTCAATGTATCAAGTAGACTCCGTATTATAGAGGAAGTGCTGCCAATATTTTCAAGGATTTGGAGATGGTTATGATAATCTATGGATCAATAGACGTTTATGTATATTTAGATATTATGAAAACTGGAACCGTTACATGTTTCATGTTTCATATTCATTGAATATTTATGTTTATTGGTTTATGCATGAGTTAAGGGGGAGCTTCTTTGAAGCTTAACTTTAATCCATGCATATATAACTCCATGAGTTTTGTCATCATCTAAAAGGGGGAGATTGTTGGCCCAGAGGCTTTCCACTCTAGTTTTGATGATGATTAACTCATGTAGTTATATTTACTAATAATCTTGTGTTGTTTAAGTTTCAGATCATTAACCAAGATATTAGTTGGTGTTTAGCTTCAACAAGGAGTTTCGAAGCTTTGCACTTGGTGATTCCCGTGCCCGAGCATCAAGATCATACCTTTGCACTCGGTGGATCACGTTTGGGATCGAGTCGGCTTGAAGATGGAAGATCATCAAGAAGACTTAGGTATCCTAGTTATAGTTTAGTGTGTTTAGATCCATTTGTAAAGCTTAGTATAGTTGATATGCTCAAGTGCACAACACACACAAGTTTTATATTTGGATTTGGTTTTCATGAATAGATTGATCAAAACAAGTTTAAATGGTTTTTATGTATATTAGATGTGTTCGATATACATACATGCTTCATATCTTATACAAACTTATTTTGATATGCCTATTCATGAGATTTAGGAAAAATCAGATTTCCTATTGAAAAATACAAGTTTGATAAAATACAAGTTTTGGTTTTTGGTAAAAATGTTAAAACACAAAAATGGTTTCATATGCTTGATATTTGAGTTAAAATATTTATCACAAGTTTATATATCAATGCAAAATGGTAAAACTATTTTTAGGTAATTTTATAAGAGATAAAAGAATTTTTAGAAAGATTTTTAACATGTGTCTCTGTCCCAGAATTGTGGCTGACAGGCCAGGTCGGCCGACCGCACGGGTCGACCGCACCAAAGGCCGGTCGACCCTTGCGGTCGACCGACGTGCACAAGCTTGTGCACGTTTGGCAGACACAGGGACGGTCGGCCGGGCGGCCGACCGGACCAGAGAGCTCTGCTCTCTGTTTCTGGCGGTCGGCCGTGCGGTCGACCGAGATGGCCCAACGATCATAATTATGACCGTTGGCGGTCGGTCGGCCGGCCGACCTCTAGCCTGTCAGGCTGCCAAATCAGCCTAACGGCTAGTTTTCTATTGGGGCTATAAATTCCCCATCTCTTCATGGTTTTAACTAAGATTTTCAGAGCAAAATTTTCAGACCCTCTTAAGTGTTTTAAAATAGTTTTCAAAAGAGTTTAAGTGCCAAAAAGATTCATCTTTGTTTTAAAAGTGTTTTGTTATTTTCAAAGAAATTAGGTTTTTGGGAATTGGTTTATTGTTCTTCATTTCTATATCTATTTGGTATTTTCCCAAGAGTATTTCTTTGATCAAAACACTTTGTTTTCCACACTTGAGCTATCACCTATCCTATTCTATTAGGATCTTGTTTTGTGGAAAAAGAGAAAGATTGTTTGTGGTCTTTGTAACCACTTGTTGTAAACACCCTTGCTTTTGTTGTATCTCTCTTTGGTAGAGGTTGATCGGGTGATTGTTTTGCTCCCTCTTCGGTAGAGGTTGAGATTTGTGTTTGCTCCCTCTATTGTGAGGTGGAGTTTGGTTGTTGGCTACGGGCCTTATCCCTCTTCGGTAGAGGTGGATTGGTTGTATTGCCTCGGTGGCATTGTAAGGTTGAGAGAGGAGTTCGGTACTCCTATAGTGGATTAGAAATCCTTCTCGTCCTATAGTGGATTAGAAATCCTTCTCGGTGAAGGCGGGGACGTAGAGCTAGTGGCTCAAACCTCGGAACATATCCTTGTGTTTGCGTTTGATCCACTTGTCTCTTTAACTCTCTCTCTTTACTTTGTGCATTACATTATTCATATTGCCATATCATTCATATGCATGTGTTGTCCTTGCATCTATTCATATTGCTTATCCTTACATGCTTGGATTGCTTGTGTGTGCCTCACTTGTACTTAACCACAAGAGCTTCATATAGCACCTCAACCAATATCTAGGGGAATCAAGAGGAGTTAGTCCAGAGCCCTTCACGGGGAATTCGGCTACACTTGTGTGTTGTATTAAGTGTGATTGCAATATTTGTTTTAGCTTCCACATTTAGCGTATTTAGTTTCTAGATTAGCATAATCACCTATTCACCCCCCCTCCCTCTAGGTGGTTTTCAGTTCTCACAAATCCATGAGGCTACTTTTCTATTATACACCAAGTACTAGAGTTTATATGTTCCATGAATGGCTACCTAAAAGAAAAACAAAGAAAGAAATGAAAAGAAAGAGGAAGAAAAGGTATTGAGGAAAAGAAAAGTGAATTTTTTACCCATTATTGCAGATAATGGCTTTATAGAGATGCTTTCAACAATATAGGTACCTTTAAGCAGTTGACTCACAAATTGCTCCAAGCCTTGGTACACTTGATCCAAATCTTGAGCTACGATGTGGCTATATTCTGAAAAAATACTGAGTTGGAGTATAACTATAAAATATAAGAATAGATAAGAATTTTAGGGTACCTCTCACTTTAAGATATTCCATTCCTTATTTTTAAAATGAGTGTATTAGATATAGTTACAACAAAGTGTAGAATCACCTAGGGGGGTGAATAGGTGATGGCTAATCTAATGGTCACTTAATGCCAAATAATGCGGAAGTACAAACTATTATGACCTAAACTAAACTCTTACACTAAACACCATGTATAACACAAGAGTGTTGCCGAATTACCCGTGAAGGGCTCTAGACAAACTCCTCTAGATTCCCCTTGATAAGGGTTGAGGTGCCGCGTTGGCTCTCTTAGTTAAATACAAGTGTTAGCAAACAACCCAAGCAAGCATATCAATATGAGCACACAATATATCAAGCATGTAAAGATAAGACAAGTAATAGCATGCAAGATATAAGCAAAGAGACAAAGAGAGAGTGAGCAATCGCAAACACAAGGGATTTGTTTCGAGGTTCGAGCACACTTGCTCTACATCCCCGCCTTCGACACACGAAGGATTTCCACTATAATCGATCCCACCAGATCACTCCTCGGTGCCGCAACACCTACAAGCTCTCGGACTCCCTAGTCCATACACACTGCAAGCCCACCGGCTCGCCGAGGCCGCACCTCAAACAAAGAGTTCGCACCCGAACCCGAAACACCGAGTCCCTACTAGGACCCGAAACAATGCGAACACACACGTCCGCCTCCTCAAAGAAACAAAGTAGAACTTTGGTGATCACAACTCTTGATCACCTAAAATCCTCTCACAACAAACTCCCTAGAGGGTAGATATAGCAATGGATAGCTCAAGTGTTGTGTGAGAAAACAAGGATGAGAATGGTGGAGGAAAACTCAAAGAATCACTTTTAACACTCTTGATAAAAACTCTCCTTTTGATTGGAAATATTTGCTCTCAAATATGTGGAGAAAACCTCTTGAAAGGATAGGAAAAACTGGCACAAAAACTCTCCCAAAATCTTAAAGAAAACAGCCCCCAAATGCCCCATTTTATAGAGTCTGGAAAACTAGCCGTTGGGGTCTGTCAGGCCTGTCGGTCGACCGTCCGGTCGACCGGCCAACGGTCATATTTCAGACCGTTTGAGACATCGGTCGACCGGTCGGTCGACCGAGCCAGGATACAGAGAGCAGATCTCTCTGTCCGGTCGACTGCACGGTCGGCTGGGGCCTTTCCAGAGAGCAGAGCTCTCTGGACGGTCGACCGGGCCGGTTGGCCGGCCATCCTGCCAGAACTGGCGTGCACGTCGGTCGACCGTGACGGTCGGCCGACTTCAAGCTGCGGTCGACCGTCCCGGTCGGCCGGCTGAAGCCAGGAAACAAAGTTAAGGGATTAAAAACTTGGTCTTTTTGGCTCACATAAAATCCCATAAAAATCACAGAAAATCTACAAAAATAGTTTTACCAATATACTTTGATAAACTAACATGCTTGCACAAAATCAAGGCATGTGATAAAAGATTTGGACTATTTTTGTAATATGAAAAAATTGGCTCAAATGAAAACAGTATTTTTCTAAACTTGATTTTTTCAAAACTTATTTTTCCAAAATTCTCCAAATGCAAAAATAAGATATTTAAACAACTTTGAAAGCATAGAGTGTATGGATATGATCCACTACACAAACATGGTGAAATATCTATGTTTTTGACATTAAGCTTTAAACATGGTTTTGGATAAAACATATAAACTTGAATACCAAAACCAAAATGATATTTTCTAAAATAGAAAATCTTTTGCAAAACAAAACTATCAAGAGTGTGTGTGTATATGATATACTTGAGCAATCCACCAACTATTCTATCCTTTACATTTTATCTAAAAACAAATCTTATAAAAACAAATCTAGACTCAAGTCTTCATCTTCTTGAAGTCTTCACTTGAAGCTTTCACATCTTCATGACTTAGTCCAAACACGATCCAATGGCTCTTGTATCAAACTGTGCTAGCTCCAAAACTTGACTTCAAATCCTTTGTTGAAGCTAAGCACCTACTAAGATCTTGATCATAAGTCTATCACTAATTAAACACAAGATCATTAGTACTATAACTACATGAGTTGATCATCATCAAAACTAGAGTGATGGGCCTTCGGGCCAACAATCTCCCCCTTTTTGATGATGACAAAACTCATGAAGTTATATATGCATGGATTAAAGTAAAGCTTCAAAGAAGCTCCCCCTTAACTCATGCATAACAAACAAATAATAAATATGCAATGTATGCTCATAAACATGTATGCAAATGTAGGAGTAAACATGCTAATCAAGCATAAAACAAATCAAATTCTTTTTCTCCTATTTGTAAAACAAAACATATATGCATAAACATAAATTCTAATCCTCCTTAAGTAAGGAAAACATGCATATATCTCAAATACTTCTCCCCCTTTTTGTCAATCATCAACAAAGGGGTTAAAGTAAAAAACAAAATCAAATAAATTTTTCTCCCCTTTTTGTCCGAAACAAAGAGACCAATAAGGGGTGTAAACAAATAAGTCAATAAAAGGTTATATGTGATATACATTCATGAAGAGGAAGACGGTAAAGTAACTTCCCTACACATATACATTACATGAAAGAGGGATGACAAGCCCTAATTCACAAAACGTATAATATGTAATGCATAAGAGGAGATGTGAAGCTCCCCCTACACACGTGTACCACATAAAGAAGAGTTGTCAAGCTCCTCAATATACAATACACTCAACATGAATCTATATGTAGAAGAGATGTTAAGCTCTCCTTGCATATAGGCAATACAAATCAAAATTTTTGAATTTTTCTTATAAAACAAATCTTGAGATATCAAATAAACATAATTTTTTTTTAATTTTGAGCCTTAATAACTATTTTCATGAAAATGCTATTTACATGATTATTGAACACTCATACTTCTTTTTTTTGTCATGACTTTGATTCATGAACATTTTATGAGCTTAATCGATTTTGAGTGTCATCTCTTGTGTATTTGGTATGATTCATGAAATACATATGATTTGGTTTCATGTTTTTGAAGGATCTTTAACTAGTTTTTCAAAAATTAATTTAACTAGTTATTTATTCTTCAATATTTATGAGATATACACATGATCCTATTATTGTTTCAATTGGTATCATTGAATCATTTCAATTGGTATAAATTTGACTATATTTTTGTATATACTCATATTTTGTTTTCTTATATATGTATGTATGTATCAATTTCATTTGGTATACTCATTTTTCATACATATATATGAGTTGTTTTGTGCTTGAGTTAACCTTGATTTATACATTTAAAGCACACAATTTGTTTATGTTAAGCTTAATTCAAATTTTTTTAAAAAAAGGCTTATGCATTATGTTTTAAAAAAATTTTGAATTAAGCTTAGCATAAACAAATTGTGTGCTTTAAATGTATAAATCAAGGTTAACTCAAGCATAAAACAACTCATATATATGTATAAAAAATGAGTATACCAAATGAAATTGATACATACATATATAAGAAAACAAAATATGAGTATATACAAAAATAGAGTCAAATTGATACCAATCGAAATGATTCAATGATACCAATTGAAACAATAATAGGATCATGTGTATATCTCATAAATATTAAAGAATAAATAACTAGTTAAATTAATTTTTGAAAAACTAGTTAAAGATCCTTCAAAAACATGAAACCAAATCATATGTATTTCATGAATCATACCAAATACACAAGAGATGACACTCAAAATCGATTAAGCTCATAAAAATGTTCATGAATCAAAGTAATGACAAAACAAAAGAAGTATGAGTGTTCAATAATCATGTAAATAGCATTTTCATGAAAATAGTCATTAAGGCTCAAAATGATCGAAACAAATTATTCATTTTATTTTATCAAACAAAACATGAAAATTTATTTTTCATTAAAAACAAAACAAACTTCTAGGTATATGTATGATTTATCTAAATCTAACAATATGCATACATATCCCAAACATAAAAGAGTCTATTAAGGGTATTTGCATGAAGGCAAAAGACTCACGGGTATACATGTATATTTATTAAATTTGAATAAAAATGCATATACATGAAGTAAAAACACGAAAATTGGCAAAACAAGTGTAAATGAAAGAATCATCAAAACTAGCCTATATATGTGCATATAGTGGGTACAAATGAGCATGAAGTGCAAACATATTTGAATCAATTTGTTCTCACTATTTGTACATGTATAAATACAAGTTTTGATAAAAACTACATTTAAACTAGTATTTACCATATGAAGCACAAAACTACATAAAACATGAACATGTAATATGATATCATGAAAATAAAAGCATGTACATAAATTAAGAGTTTAGAAATAGTTACCAACTAGGGAACTATGTTCCAAAACTCCAAACATGGTGGCCTTTCCACCAAAACTCCTTGATAGCGGTGCATCAAATGTATGTCCTTCTAGTCCATGCAACCACCACCAAGGCACCATTCCTCTCACGTTTTGTGAGAGCCCTCACCTACATCAAAACACACGGTGGGGGTTTTGGTACACATTTTTTTCTTGGATCCTTGGGGGTTAGCTTTGTAAGTCACCCAAACATTTTTCTTAGCAAAATTTAAAACATTTATCTTATCATAACAAAATTTTGCTAAATGGCCTTTGCGGCCACAATGTGTACACTTGTACACCTTAGGATGCTTATGTGTGTGAGTGTAAGCATGACGTGCAACATAAGCAAATGCATGATGAGGATGATGTGCATGAATGTGTGGAGTTTGTTTCTTTGAAAACAAAGACTCCAATCTATTGTGGTTAAATGCACAAGAGCTCAAGGTAGAGCTCAAACAATCAATTTTATTTTTCAAAAATTTAATCTCACTATTATCAATGGTGGCAAGTAAAGCATGATGAGATTGTGAAACAATTTTCTTTTTAGAAACCTTTTCTTTTTCTTTTTCTTTTTCAAAAATTTTTCTTTTAAAAGAGTTGTTTTCTTGAAAAGCAATTTCCTTTTGTTTCTCCACCAAGATAATTTCATTTTCAAACTAGTGTTTCCTTCACAAAGAGTATTTAATTTGGAAAGCAAGGAAACATTCTCATTTTTCAAATCTTCTTTTTCTTTTTCTAAGCATGCAACCTTAGTTCTAAATGAATCATTTTTTTAAACATGCAATAAAAATGCTTTTTCAAATTTTTATTATTTTTCTTAATCATGTCATATTTCTCAAGCAATAATTGACAAAAAGATGTGAGCTCATCATATGACATGTCCTCATCTTCTAATTCAGATTCGGTGTTTACCTCAAGGGGTTATCCCCTTGGACCATATAGCACTTGTTGGAGACGTCACTTCCAACATCCGAGTCACTCCCCGCATAGTATTGATCATTTTCGCCAAGGGAGAGTATGGTGTTCCAAACTACAGAAGCCGAATCAAGATTAGAAACCCTAAATAAATAATCATCATTTAGGGTAGATTTTAAAGCATGAATGGCCTTTGTATTTGCCTCAATATTCTTGCCATTTAAACAATATGCATCATTAGTTGTGGCAAGATAAACATGAATGCCTAGGGCTTTGAGGTACCAAGACATTTTAAATTTGGATGTTAAGAATGTCAAAAGTGGGTGGTGACATAAAGTCCATTGTGTGTACAAATATTGTGATTAGCCTAAAAATAGGATCTTTAACTCTAAGTTGTTAGACCCAAATTCAGAGCACTTGGCTCTGATACCAATTGTAGAATCACCTAGGGGGTGAATAGGTGATGGCTAATCTAATGACTTAATGCCAAATAATGCGGAAGTACAAACTATTATGACCTAAACTAAACTCTTACACTAAACACCACGTATAACACAAGAGTGTTGCCATTCCCCGTGAAGGGCTCTGGACAAACTCCTCTAGATTCCCCTTGATAAGGGTTGAGGTGCCGCGTTGGCTCTCTTGGTTAAATACAAGTGTTAGCAAACAACCCAAGCAAGTATATCAATATAAGCACACAATATATCAAGCATGCAAAGATAAGACAAGTAATAGCATGCAAGATATAAGCAAAGAGACAAAGAGAGAGAGAGTGAGCAATCGCAAACACAATGGATTTGTTTCGAGGTTCGAGCACACTTGCTCTACATCCCCGCCTTCGACACACGAAGGATTTCCACTATAATCGATCCCACCGGATCACTCCTCGGTGCCGCAACACCTACAAGCTCTCGGACTCTCTAGTCCGTACACACCGCAAGCTCACCGGCTCGCCGAGGCCACACCTCAAATAAAGAGTTCACACCCGAACCCGAAACACCGAGTCCCTACTAGGACCCGAAACAATGCGAACACACACGTCCGCCTCCTCAAAGAAACAAAGTAGAACTTTGGTGATCACAACTCTTGCTCACCTAAAATCCTCTCACAACAAACTCCCTAGAGGGTAGATATAAAAATGGATAGCTCAAGTGTTGTGTGAGAAAACAAGGATGAGAATGGTGGAGGAAAACTCAAAGACTCACTTTTAACACTCTTGATAAAAACTCTCCTTTTGATTGGAAATATTTGCTCTCAAATATGTGGAGAAAACCTCTTGAAAGGATAGGAAAAACTGGCACAAAAACTCTCCCAAAATCTTAAAGAAAACAGCCCCCAAATGCCCCATTTTATAGAGTCTGGAAAACTAGCCGTTGGGGTCTGTCAGGCCTGTCGGTCGACCGTCCGGTCGACCGGCCAACGGTCATATTTCAGACCGTTTGAGCCATCGGTCGACCGAGCCAGGATACAGAGAGCAGGTCTCTCTGTCCGGTCGACCGCAAGGTCAGCCGGGGCCTTTCCAGAGAGCAGAGCTCTCTGGACGGTCGACCAGGCCGGTCGGCCGGCCATCCTGCCAGAACTGGCGTGCACGTCTGTGCACGTCGGTCGACCGTGACGGTCGGCCGACTTCAAGCTACGGTCGACCGTCCCGGTCGGCCGGTTGAAGCTAGGAAACAAAGTTAAGGGATTAAAAACTTGGTCTTTTTGGCTCACATAAAATCCCATAAAAATCACAGAAAATCTACAAAAATAGTTTTACCAATATACTTTGATAAACAAACATGCTTGCACAAAATCAAGGCATGTTATAAAAGATTTGGACTATTTTTGTAATATGAAAAAATTGGCTCAAATGAAAACAGTATTTTTCTAAACTTGATTTTTCCAAAACTTCTCCAAATACAAAAACAAGATATTTAAACAACTTTGAAAGCATAGAGTGTATGGATATGATCCACTACACAAACATGGTGAAATATCTATGTTTTTGACATTAAGCTTTAAACATGGTTTTGGATAAAACATATAAACTTGAATACCAAAACCAAAATGATATTTTCTAAAATAGAAAATCTTTTGCAAAACAAAACTATCGAGAGTGTGTGTATATGATATACTTGAGCAATCCACCAACTATTCTATCATTTACATTTTATCTAAAAACAAATCTTATAAAAACAAACCTAGACTCAAGTCTTCATCTTCTTGAAGTCTTCACTTGAAGCCTTCACATCTTCATGACTTGGTCCAAACACGATCCAATGGCTCTTGGATCAAACCGTGCTAGCTCCAAAACTTGACTTCAAATCCTTTGTTGAAGCTAAGCACCTACTAAGATCTTGATCATAAATCTGTCACTAATTAAACACAAGATCATTAGTACTATAACTACATGAGTTGATCATCATCAAAACTAGAGTGATGGGCCTTCGGGCCAACACAAAGTAGGTTATCCTATCTCATCTATATACAAAAAAATCACGACTATCTTTTTCCAATATAAGTAGTTCATAACTATGAGATTACAATAAGATGTTAGGCTATCTTATCTTCATTTGTGAATCACAACAATTTGAATCTCAACAGTTTCAGTCTCAACATATTTGATCTCATAAATCTGGACATATCTAATATGCCCCCTCAAGCTAGAGCTTCTCTAGAGAAAACTCACATATTATCATCAAGAAAAGTACAGTGAGGAGCCATTAAAGCTTTTGTCATGATGTCTGCTATTTGATCTTTAGCAAAGAGGTAATGAACAAGTAATTTAGCTTTCGCAACATAACCACGCAAAAAGTGAAAATTCATTTATATTTACTTTTTACTTGCATGACACAAAGGATTAGTTGTTAAATATGTAGCTCCAAAATTGTCACACCACAATATAGATGGATAAGACAAATGACTTCCCAATTCATAAAGCACGCATAACCATATTACTTTTGCAGTGGTATTTGTTAAATATTGATAATATGATACAGAGGAAGACCTAGCCACTGTGTTATTCTTGCAAGTAGATCAAGAGGTAAGATTAGAACGAAGATGAATGGAAAGACCACCAATTAACTTGCGATCAACTTGATAGGTAGCCAATCCGCATCAGAGAAAGCATGAATAACAAATGATAATGATTTCAAGTAGAGGAGACCATATGATAAAGTTTGTTTGATGTACTATAGTTTTTGTTTCACATTTTTCCAATGATTTTTTTATTAAAATGATAGATCTGGACAAGTAAACATGACATATTGAAGTGCATCAGTAATACTACGATATAATTGAGATCTGACAGAGGGTTATCACTATTCTTGAAGAGTTTCTATGAAGAAGAAGCTGGAGTTTGAAATGGTTTCACCCTCTCCATATTTGTCTGACGATGAATATCAAGAAGATAACTTTGCTGTGAGAGAATGGGAATCTTTGGATGACGAACCACCTCGACGCCAGGGAAAGAGTGCAAATGTCCAAGATCCTTAAAATCAAACTCCCGATCAAGCTCTTTGATAAGTTGATAAATAATGACTGGAGTATTACCCATAATCTGTTGGAGGAGAGAGTATAGTAGAGGAGTTGATGTCATGCCAGGTGCTGTTGAAGATTGCCAAGGAGTCTACGACGAAAGGCAAAGGGACAGCGGGCAGGAAATTAGAAGCAGCAGAGAAGACAGGCGAGTCGGTCGACCGGTCCGGTCGACCGACGTGCACAGCATGCATAGGGAATTGAGCGGTCGACCGGCCCGGTCGACCGAAGTGCTCTGACTGCATGAACCCAATTCTCGGGTTTTCTGGGTCGACGGCCGGTCGACCGGAATACAGGGACTGTGCTCTCGGGTTTCTTCGGTCGACCTTCCGGTCGACCGATAGTCGGGTCTGGGCAGAAAACTGCTGTTTCGGGAAACTGAGTATTTAAGCCCTAAGTGTAATTTTCTAGGGTTGAGTGCCTTGAAAGAGAAAAACTGTGGATACTCTTGCATTCAGAGAGATCTACAGCGATTGTAATCATCTTCCTAAATTGAAAACTCTCTCCATTGATTGCCCCGAGGACGTAGGCATTGAGGCCGAACCTCGTTAGATCTGTTGTTTGGGATTGTGTGTTCTTCGTGTGATTTGGGTTGTTCTTTGTGCTGGAGATTGTGTGATTCTCTGTTGGTTGTTGTCTGTGCGCACAACAAGTGGTATCAGAGCATCCAGGTTACGCTTGGGATTCTTAGGATTCGAAGGGTTCCAGATCTGATCAGGTGGAGATCGTGTGTCGATCTCAGGTCAGAGGTATTGGTGTTCGAGGAGATCGTGTGTCGATCTCAGGAGGACGCAAGGAGGGCTCGTTGAATCTGTGTTTGGAGTAGATCCGGTGAGAAACTCGATCTAGGGTTTCAAGAGGCAGGTAAAAATCCCATTTTTATTTGAGTAGAGATTATTCCAATTTTGGTTATTCTTCCGCATAAATAGAGAATCAAAAGAAGATCTCAATGGCAGAAGAAACTGCATCTGTTAAGACAATGAACAATCACCCAAGGATTGAAGTTGTTAAGTTTAATGGGACTAACAATTTCGGCATATGGAGATGTGAGGTTATGGATGCACTGAATGCATCAAACCTCGAGGACACTCTCCTATTGGAGAGGAAGAAGAACACTACCACTGATGAAGAATGGGCGAAGATGAACAGATCTGCATGTGGCTTGATACGTTCATGCTTGTCACAAGACATAAAATACCTTGTGCAACATGAGACGTCAGCGAAGAAACTGTGGCAAACCCTTGAAAAGAAGTACCTGAAGAAGAGTGTAAAGTCCAGGTTGCAGCTTAAGAGTAAGCTGTATCAGTTCAGGATGCAGAAGGTGAAAATCACCTAGAGGGGGGGTGAATAGGTGATAATGCTAATCAATGGAAAAATTAAAAAATTAAGATGTAACAATCACCACACAAGATTCACAAGATGAATGAAAGCAAGTAAATATAGCAATGATGATGATAAGCAAGTAATAAGTGCAAGAATGTAAACCAATCGCAAACACAAGGATATGTTATCGAGGTTCGAGCACCCAGCTCTACTCCTCGCCTTCCCCAGAAGGATTCTAGCTACTTCCACTATCACAAAGAAATCACAATTACACCAGAGTACCCAACTCCACAATCTCGATTACAAGCAATTTCTGAGTAGTCAAAAGACCACAAACTCTCTCTTTCAAATGTCTCTTCCCTTACAAAAGGTCCTTAGAGAACAATGAGTAGGAATGAAGCTCTTGTTGTAAGTGAAGAAAGAAAATTAAATCAGAGAGTATTTCAAAAATCACTTTAGAAAATGAGAGAGAATTTCAGCACAAAAATCAAGAAACAAATCTCTTTTGAAAGCCTTAAACTTTTGAATTTTTCTTGCAAAAATTGTTGTCACCAATCTCTCCCCAAACACCCCTATTTATAGGAGAGGGCTAGGGTTTAGGGATAATACAAACTTAAGGTTAATTAAGTCATATTAAATTGAAATATATCCCTAAATCAAATTTTAAACACAAGAAGACAAAATAAAATAGCTCATTAAAAACTGCCCGTTACTGTTCAACGGATAGTTCGGTCGACTGGTCGGTCGACCGCACGTTCAAAATTATGACCGTTGCAGGCCAGCGGTCGACCGCCCGGTCGACCCAATCTATCCGAGAGCAGACTGAGTTACAGTCGGTCGACCGTGGGGTCGACCGCAAAAACGTGCACACTGATACATGTACACCCAGAACTACAGTCGACTGGGCCGGTCGACCGGCCAAACCTGTCATAGGTCCGGTCGACTGTCCGGTCGACTGGTTCAGGTCAAAAACCAGGTTTTGGACAGAAAATCAAAAGGGATTTTGATTTTGACAAAAATACTTTTGAACAGGGATTAGCATAAAACATAAATATATATCTGTAGGCAAAATCTTGTATGCAAAATATTTTTGTATAAATTATAAGAAATTATTTTGGATTAAGTATGTGCGCAAAAACGTGTGTGATAGAGCTTCAAACCTATCCACTATTCTTTAACAAACTATAAAACTAAAAACAAAATAATTAAAGACTACTTGAGCAATCTTCAAGTCTTTGAGTCATGCTTTCCTTGCTAGAGCCTTCTTCTTCTATGATCCTTCCTTGATGTGCAATATGCCTTCATAGCTTTATGAACCTAGAAGTTGTTGCAATAGCAAGCAATGCCCTCCAAACATGGTACTTATCCTGAAACTTATTTTAAGCAAATTCATTAGTACCAAATAGCTCTTATTTGGTTTGTCATCATCAAAACATAAAACAATTGGAGAGTGTAACCTCTTGGGCCAACAATCTCCCCCTTTTTGATGATGACAAAACAAATAGGCTATAAACAAAAATATAGGGGAGGAGAAAACTCCCTCTCAAATTATGCTATATGAAAAACACAAGAATTTATTGAAAACAACAAAACAAAGAAAAATGCTCTTGATACTAATTGAAACCAATTGAAATAATACCAATAAAACACAAGAATTCTCAAAAACGCATGAATACAAAACAAGACAACAAAAACATATATAAACTCATATGGAACCAAGACCATATAAATTTATTTTTGTCCATGTAAACTTATTCTCCCCCTTTTTGTCATACATCAAAAAGAGTTATGAAAAACATGTCTATTCAATAACACAAACATTAAGTTCTCCACAAATAAACGAGAATCTAGCAAAATCAAGTGGTTTAGTGAAAATATCGGCTAGTTGTAAATCCGTAGAAACATAATCAATATCTATATCTCCTTTCTCAAATGATCTCTAAGAAAGTGATATCTAATCTCAATGTGCTTGGTCTTACTATGTTGATTTGCATTCTTAGTCAAGTGTATAGTACTAGTATTATCACAAAATATTTTTATATGATCAAAATGCAAATCAAAATCAAGGAGAGTATGTTTCATCCAAAGGACTTGTGCACAACAAACCCCCGCGGCAACATACTCCGCCTCGGCGGTTGAGAGTGCTATGAAATTTTGTTTCCTAGAGGACCATGAAACAAAACAATTACCAAGAAATTGACATGTCCCACTAGTACTCTTTCTATCTACTCTACAACCCACATAGTCGGCATCCGAATAACTCGTCATTGAGAAATCTCCGATTTTCGGATACCATAGACCCATCCCAATAGTACCCTTAATATAACGAATAACGCGTTTTACCGCAATAAGATGGGACTCTTTAGGACACGATTGAAATCTAGCATAAAGACACACACTAAATATGATATCCGGCCTACTTGCCGTTAAATATAAAAGACTTCCTATCATGCTTCTATATAATTTAATATCAACATTTTTACCTTGGTCATCTTTATCAAGCTTGGTTGTAGTTGCCATGGGAGTGTTGCAAGTCTTTGAGCCTTCAAGTCCAAACTTCTTTACAAGTTCCTTTGCGTACTTGGCTTGACTTATGAACGTCCCGTTTTGCAATTGCTTGATTTGGAATCCAAGGAAGAAATTGAGCTCACCCATTGAAGACATTTCAAATTCAAGTTGCATGACCTTTTCAAAATCCTTGCATAAAAGCTCATTAGTAGAACCAAAAATTATATCATCTACATAAATTTGCACAATTAATATATCATTATCAACATGCTTAGTAAATAGAGTTGTGTCTACTTTGCCTTTAACAAAATCATTTGAAATTAGAAAACTAGAAAGCCTTTCATACCAAGCTCTAGGAGCTTGTTTCAATCCATATAAAGCTTTATCAAGTTTGAAAATAAAATCGGGATGAACATGATCAACAAAACTGGGAGGTTGAGAAACATAAACTTCTTCATTAATAAAACCATTCAAAAATGCACTTTTCACATCCATTTGAAAAAGTTTAAAATTTTTTAAAGATGCAAAAGCTAGTGTCATCCGTATGGCTTCAAGCCGTGCTACGGGTGCAAAGGTCTCCTCAAAGTCAATTCCTTCAACTTGAGTGTAACCTTGGGCCACTAAACTAGCTTTATTCCTAATGACATTTCCGGACTCATCTATCTTATTTCTAAAGATCCACTTAGTACCAATTATTGGTCTATCGTGGGGCTTAGGAACAAGGTGCCAAACTTGGTTGCGCTCAAATTGATTGAGTTCCTCTTGCATGGCAAGCAACCAATATGGGTCCGTCTCGGCTTCGAGAATGCCTTTGGGTTCAAAATGAGAAATGAAAGCAAAGTTACCACATAGGTCATGGAGTTTGGAGCGTGTTGTGACTCCTTTAGATGCATCACCCAAGATGAGCTCCTTAGGATGATTTGTAGCGTATCTCCAAGCTTTAGGAAGCGGTTGAGAGCTTTCCTCTTTATCCTCTTGAACATCACCAATTGATTCTTGCTTTTCTTCTTGAGCGGGTGAGTCCTTCAAGGATAGTCTCTCCATGTCTTCACCTAATGGTTCAATCTCTACAACATTCTCAACAACCACATTAGATTCTTCAAACTTAACATGCATGGTTTCTTCAATAGTAAGTGAAGATCTATTAAAAACTCTATATGCTTTGCTAGTAGAAGAATATCCAACAAAGATAGCTTCATAAGCCTTATCATCAAACTTACCCAAATTCTCCTTAGTATTTAAAACAAAACACTTGCATCCAAAAACTTTAAATATGCAACATAAGGTTTTCTAGAATGATACATTTCAAAAGATGTTTTGGAAGAATTCTTACACACATAAATACGATTTGAAATATAGCATGCGGTGTTTACGGCCTCGGCCCATAAATATTGAGGGAGGTCATATTCACTTATCATTGTCCTAGCCATCTCTTGAAGTGTTCTATTTTTCCTTTCTACAACTCTATTTGTTGTGGAGTCCTAGGACAAGACATTTCATGCTTGATTCCCTTTTCATCACAATAAGTCATGAAGAGTTGGTTAACAAACTCACCACCTCTATCACTCCTTATTCTCAAAATCGAAAAACCTTTTCTTTTTCAACCCTTTTTCGAAAAATTTTGAAATATGAAAATGTTTGATCTTTACTTTGCAAGAAGAAAACCCAAGTGAAACGGGAAAAATCATCAACTAAAACAAATGCAAATCTACTACCATTTAAACTTTTAGTTTGTGTTGGTCCAAAGAGATCCATATGAATTAGTTCTAAGGGCCTAGTAGTCATGATATCCTTAATTGGTTTGAAGGAAGACTTGGTTTGTTTTCCAAGTTGGCACGCACCACAAATGCGGTCTTTCTCAAACTTCAAGCAAGGTATACCCTTTACTAAATCCTTAGAATTAATTCTAGCAAGATGGTCAAAAGATGCATGTCCTAATCTTCTATGCCAAAGCCAAGAATTTTCATCAAAAGCATTCAAACATTTAGTAGAACAATCTAAATTAAGCATGTCAATAATGTAAACATTATTATCACGAAAACCGGTAAGAATACAAACATCGGATTTAACATCAAAAATCTTGCAAGAAGAATCATCAAAAACAACTTTAAGTCCACGGTCACAAAGTTGACTAATGCTAAGCAAATTATGTTTCAAACCATCTACTAAAATAACATTCTCTATAATAGGAGATGCACCAATTTGAATGTTACCTATACCGATGATAGTTCCCTTGGAGTCATCCCCGAAGGTGACGGAGCCACCTTCCATGTACCTTGATAGGGTTGTAAAGTTGTTGATATCCCACGTCATATGTCTTGAACAACCACTATCAAGGTACCACCGCTCCCTACGTCTTGGAGCCTTGGTGTGTACCTACATCAAATAATTTAGGACTTGATTTTGGTACCCACATTTTCTTGGGTCCTAGGGGGTTAGTTTCATTAACCCAAACAAGATTATTTGATCTATTAACTTGGTCATAGCAAAATATAGCTAAATGTCCATTCTTACCACAATATGTGCATCTATATACTCTACCATATTTGAAAGCATAATAAGTGTGTGATTTGTGAGCATGAGAGTTGTGAGCATGAAAAGATTTTGCATGTGTAGTGTGAGCATGAGTAGACTTAACATGTGAGGTGTGCTTTTTAGAAATCATGTTCTCAAGTTTCTTTGTGTTAAAAGCACAATCATTTAAAACTTTTTCAAAATCATTTATTTTAGATTTAAAAGAAGAAATTTCTTTTTCATCAACAATAGGAGATTTTCCCTTACAAGAAATCTTGTAGGCATTAAACTCATTTTGAAGAGAAATAAGATTAGAAGAAATATCATCTTTTTCTTTAGAAACCATAGCAAGTTGATTTTTAAGAAAAGCAACTTCTTTTTGTAATTTAAAACATTCAATCTTTTTATTGTCATAAGTTTCAGAAAGTTCAACAAAGGCATGTACATGAACTTCCTTACTTAGTTCATCATCTTCATCATCATGAGATTGAGGGTTACCTTAGGAGTGTTTGCCATGAAACACATGTTCGCCGTATCCACCTCTTCTTCGGACTCGCTTTCCGAATCCCACGTTGCCTTGTATGCTTTCTTTCCTCCGGCTTCTTTGGCTTGAAGGAGGAAGTCATCTTCTTCTTAAACTCCGGGCAATCCGCCATGATATGTCCGGGTTTGCGGCAATTGTAGCAAATGATCCTTCTCTCCTCTTTGCCTTCAAATTTCCTCCGGAAGTTGAGCTTGTTCTTCCGGTACAACCTCTTGACATTCCGCACAAGTAGAGTTAGCTCCTCATCATCTTCTTCGTCTTCTTCATCGTCATCATTGGTGGATGAAGTCTTGAAGGCTATGGATTTCTTCTTTGAAGTAGTGGCCTCTTCTCTTGCCTTCTTCTCCATCTCATGGGTCTTTAGGTTCCCAATGAGACTAATGAGGTCCATCTCGTCCTTGTCGTTCAATTCTTTTAAGGTGGTGGCCTTTATCTCCCATGAAGACGGAAGAGCCCGAATCACTTTCCGCACCTTTTGATCGTTGGAGATGTCATCACCTAAGGAAGAAAGACCATTAGTGATTTTAGTAAACCTTGTAATCATGCTATCAATAGACTCATCATCAATCATTTTAAATGACTCATATTGGGACCTCAAGAGATCTATCTTAGCTCTCTTGACTTGTGAAGTCCCTTCGTGTGTGACCAATAAGTGTTGCCAAATCTCATAGGCGGATTGGCAATGAATTACCCGTGTAAGGTCATCTTCATTCAAGGCAGTTAATATGGAGTTTTGGGCCTTGGAGTTAACCTCATATTCTCTAAAGTTGAAGTCGGTCCAAGTGCTCTCATCACCATCGGGTGCTACATAGGGTTTGGTCAAGGACTTGGCCACTAAGCTACCCAAAGATTGCAAAAATATAGTCATCCTAACCTTCCAAATAGGGAAATTAAGTCCATCAAATTTAGGAGGGGTTTTAATGTTATCGGCCATGTTTACTAATGTATGAATTATGAATGAAAATGTTGATTAGCAAATTTTAAGGATCTCTCTATGGATGTTAAGCCAAAACCTAGAGTCCAAGCTCTGATACCAATTGAAAATCACCTAGAGGGGGGGTGAATAGGTGATAATGCTAATCAATGGACAAATTAAAAAATTAAGATGTAACAATCACCACACAAGATTCACAAGATGAATGAAAGCAAGTAAATATAGCAATGATGATGATAAGCAAGTAATAAGTGCAAGAATGTAAACCAATCACAAACACAAGGATATGTTATCGAGGTTCGAGCACCCAGCTCTACTCCCCGCCTTCCCCAGAAGGATTCTAGCTACTTCCACTATCACAAAGAAATCACAATTACACCAGAGTACCCAACTCCACAATCTCGATTACAAGCAATTTCTGAGTAGTCAAAAGACCACAAACTCTCTCTTTCAAATGTCTCTTCCCTTACAAAAGGTCCTTAGAGAACAATGAGTAGGAATGAAGCTCTTGTTGTAAGTGAAGAAAGAAAATTAAATCAGAGAGTATTTCAAAACCACTTCAGAAAATGAGAGAGAATTTCAACACAAAAATCAAGAAACAAATCTCTTTTGAAAGCCTTAAACTTTTGAATTTTTCTTGCAAAAATTGTTGTCACCAATCTCTCCCCAAACACCCCTATTTATAGGAGAGGGCTAGGGTTTAGGGATAATACAAACTTAAGGTTAATTAAGTCATATTAGATTTGAAATATATCCCTAAATCAAATTTTAAACACAAGAAGACAAAATAAAACAGCTCATTAAAAACTGCCCGTTACTGTTCAACGGATAGTTCGGTCGACTGGTCGGTCGACCGCACGTTCAAAATTATGACCGTTGCAGGCCAGCGGTCGACCGCCCGGTCGACCCAATCTATCCGAGAGCAGACTGAGTTACAGTCGGTTGACCGTGCAGTCGACCGCAAAAACGTGCACACTGATACATGTACACCCAGAACTACAGTCGACTGGGCCGGTCGACCGGCCAAACCTGTCATAGGTCCGGTCGACTGGTTCAGGTCAAAAACCAGGTTTTGGACAGAAAATCAAAAGGGATTTTGATTTTGACAAAAATACTTTTGAACAGGGATTAGCATAAAACATAAATATATATCTGTAGGCAAAATCTTGTATGCAAAATATTTTTGTATAAATTATAAGAAATTATTTTGGATTAAGTATGTGCGCAAAAACGTGTGTGATAGAGCTTCAAACCTATCCACTATTCTTTAACAAAC
Source organism: Agave tequilana (assembly GCA_038442645.1). Taxonomy (NCBI): domain Eukaryota; kingdom Viridiplantae; phylum Streptophyta; class Magnoliopsida; order Asparagales; family Asparagaceae; genus Agave; species Agave tequilana. The sequence continues at coordinate 91,623 of JAVJIF010011128.1, read as the reverse complement.
TATAAAATTAAAAACAAAATAATTAAAGACTACTTGAGCAATCTTCAAGTCTTTGAGCCATGCTTTCCTTGCTAGAGCCTTCTTCTTCTATGATCCTTCCTTGATGTGCAATATGCCTTCATAGCTTTATGAACCTAGAAGTTGTTGCAATAGCAAGCAATGCCCTCCAAACATGGTACTTATCCTGAAACTTATCTTAAGCAAATTCATTAGTACCAAATAGCTCTTATTTGGTTTGTCATCATCAAAACAGAAAACAATTGGAGAGTGTAACCTCTTGGGCCAACAGAAGGGGAGCACAGTCAATGAGCACATCAACCGATATACGAAGCTTCTTACAGATCTGCTGAATTTGGATGTCAAGCTAGAAGAAGAAGATAAGGCGGTTATCTTTCTGAATTCACTACCTGCAGAGGAGTACGAGACATTCACACTGACCTTCATTAATGGAAGGCAGAGCTTGGATTATGACGAGGTGTCATCTTCATTGATTAGTTATGAAACAAGGAAGAATGAAAGATATCCCTCTCAGACAAGTTCATCGGCAGAGGCATTGGAAGTAAGAGGTAGAGGTTCATCAAGGAAGGGAAAGGAGACTAGGGGAAGATCAAAGTCCAGGCCGGGCTTCAGGGATCTCAAGAAAAATCAGTGCGCATTCTGCAAAGAGATTGGGCATTGGAAAGTAGACTGTCCAAAGTTCAAGGAAAGAAGAAAGAGTCAAAATCTGAAGCAAATCTCGCAAAAGTGGTAAAAACTACAAGCAGCAAATCACAGGCAGATGGATCAGATTCGGATTCTTCAGTGTTCTCATTTTCAGTCACCACTCCTGTCATTGGTTACTCGGGGGAGAACGAGTGGATCTTGGACACAGGTGCAACATATCATGTATGCTCTAATCGAGACTGGTTTACCAGTTTTGAGAAGTTGGAGGGGTGTTCGGTCGTCATGGGCGACGATCACCCATGCATCATGGAGGGTGTTGGCACTATTCCAATCAGGATGTTTGATGGATGGTGAGGGAACTGAAAGAAGTGAGATATGTTCCTCAGCTAAAGAGGAACTTGATCTCTGTAGGAGTTTTGGAATCACTGGGGCTCGGAGTGTCAATTAAGGATGGAGTTCTTAAAATGACAAAGGGCTCGATGGTGGTGTTGAAGGCCGATCACCGTAACAACTTGTATTACTTGAAGGGTAGTACAGTGACAGGGCAGGTGGCAGCTTCAACCAGTCAGAAGGAAGATTCAACCCAGCTGTGGCACATGAGGCTGGGACACGCAGGGGAGAAATCAATGCAAACTCTTGTGAAGAAAGGGTTGCTGAAGGGTGCTGAGACCTGCAAGCTGGATCTATGTGAACATTGCATCATCGGCAAGAAGACCAAGGTGAAGTTTGGCACAGCTTCGCACTGCACAGAGGGTATTCTTGACTATGTTCACACGGATGTATGGGGACCTACCAAGACTGCATCGATTGGAGGTAACCACTATTTTGTGTCGTTCATTGATGACTACTCTAGGCGCTATTGGGTGTACACTATGCGACACAAAGGTGAAGTCCTAGAGCTGTTTGTGAAGTGGAAGGCTAATCTGGAGAGAAGCACAGGAAGGAAGATCAAGGTTCTCCGTTCTGACAATGGAGGGGAGTACAAATCCGATCCGTTCCTACAGCTATGCCTTGATGAGGGCATCGAGAGACACTTCACAGTACCGGAGAATCCGCAACAAAATAGGGTGGCTGAGAGGATGAACCGAACTTTGCTAGAGAAGGTTCGGTGTATGTTATCCAATGCAGGACTGCCAAAGAAGTTCTGGGCTGAAGCTTTGGGGTATGCATGCCACCTTGTGAACAGGTTGCCGTCGTCTGCAATAGGGGGGAAGACTCCTCTTGAAGCTTGGTCAGGAAGAACTGCTCAGGATTATGATTTGCTACGGGTTTTCGGATGTCCAGCCTACTACCACGTCAGAGAAGACAAGTTGGACCCAAGGGCAAAGAAAGGGGTGTTCGTTGGCTTCAAGCGAGGAACCAAGGGGTTCAAGATTTGGGACCAAAAGGACAACAAATTCATAATCAGCAGGGATGTCACATTCGATGAGGCTTCACTGATGAAGCCTACGGTCTCTAAGCAGGTGGAGACCAGCAAGACCAAGGAGCTATTGCAGCAGGTGGAGAGTGATGCAGATCCACCATCTCTAGAGGATTCAGTATCAGTGAGGATCATTCCTGAGGTGACACAGGGAGGTGATCAAGTTGCAGAAGAAGATGTTGAAGTTGTTGAAGAGGATCAGGAGCAGGTCATGGGTACTGTTCCAGATTCTACTGTAGTTGAAAGACCACGGAGGAATACTAGGAGACCGGGTTGGCTCACCACTGATATGGTCGTCGCGTATGCACTTTCAGTTATTGAAGAGGCTATTCCATCTACCTTCAGGGAAGCTGAGATCAGTTCGGAAGTAGAGATGTGGAAAGAGGCCATGAATGAAGAGATGCAATCTCTTTATAAGAACAACACATGGGAACTTACAAGTTTCCCAAGGGGAAGAAGGCCATAGGGTGCAAGTGGGTATTTGCTAAGAAGCAAGAATCTCTTCAAGAAGATACAGTGCGCTACAAGGCAAGGTTGGTGGCTAAAGGCTACGCTCAGAGAGAAGGAATCGACTACAACGAGGTGTTCTCCCCGGTAGTTAAATACTCGTCTATTCGGATTCTATTGGCTTTGGTGGCGCAGAATGAGTTGGAACTGGACCAACTTGATGTGAAGACCGCCTTTCTCCACGGCAATCTTGAGGAGGAGATCTACATGACACAGCCCACAGGTTACAAAGCTGCAGGGAAGGGAGATTTAGTATGTAAGCTGAAGAAATCGCTGTACGATTTGAAGTAGTCTCCTAGACAGTGGTACAAGCGATTTGACAGCTTTATCAGGAAGAAGAAGTACACACGAAGCCATTTCGATCCATGTGTGTACTACAACAAGTTACCATCAGGTGAATATATCTATCTACTTCTTTATGTAGATGATATGCTGATTGCTTCTAGGTCAAGATCTGCTATTGATTCTCTGAAGAAGATGTTATCGTCAGAGTTGGAGATGAAGGACCTGGGGGAAGCAAGGAAAGTATTGGGCATGGAGATCACAAGAGACAGGAAAGCTGGCAGGATAAGTTTGACTCAGAAGGGCTATCTGGAGAAGGTACTGCAGAGGTTTAATATCGGGAAGGATACTAAGTCTGTTAGTACACCAATGGCGCCGCACTTCAAATGTCAGCGAAGATGTCTCCAAGGAGTGTTCAAGAGCGTGAGCATATGTCTCATGTTCCATATGCCAATGCGGTGGGTAGCTTGATGTATGCAATGGTGTGTACGAGGCCAGATCTATCACAGGCAGTTTCCATGGTGAGTAGATACATGCATGATCCTGGACAGGGTCATTGGGAAGCTGTGAAATGGATTCTGAGGTACATCAAGGGAACTGTTGATGTAGGCCTAGTGTTCGAGAAGGACGACACCGGAAAGCAAGAGTGCATAGGGTATGTTGATTCAGACTATGCAGGTGATCTTGACAAACTCGGTCGACGACAGATATGTCTTCACATTCTCGCAGGCACCGGTGAGTTGGCGCTCCACACTTCAGTCTACCGTCGCGTTGTCGACCACAGAGGCTAAATATATGGCTATGACAGAGGCCATGAAGGAGGCAATCTGGCTTCAGGGATTGCTTGATGACTTGGGCGTGGAACAGGATATATTGAGGATAAACTGTGACAGCATGAGTGCCATTTACTTTGCAAGGAACCAAGTCTATCATGCAAGGACGAAGCACATCGATGTCAGGTATCACTTTGTTCGGGAGATTCTGGAAGAAGGTGACATTGACTTGTTGAAGATTCACACTTCGGAGAATCCGGCCGATATGCTTACAAAGGTGGTGTCGGGAGTAAAGTTTGCACACTGCAAAGACTTGCTTCATATCCTTCAGGTGAATTGAGCTTGCTGAAGCTTATTTGGGTGAACTACGGACGGCTTGATCCCTTGGGCAAGGGGTACGTTGGCAACCAGATTGGTCCAGCCGCTATCGAGTCGATGTTCGGCTCAGATTTGGAAATCTTCACCGAGGTGGAGAATTGTTGGAGGAGAGAGTATAGTAGAGGAGTTGATGTCATGCCAGGTGCTGTTGAAGATTGCCAAGGAGTCTACGACGAAAGACAAAGGGACAGCGGGCAGGAAATTAGAAGCAGCAGCAGAAGACAAGCGAGTCGGTCGACCGGTCCGGTCGACCGACGTGCACAGCATGCACAGGGAATTGAGCGGTCGACCGGCCCGGTCGACCGAAGTGCTTTGACTGCAGGAACCCAATTCTCAGGTTTTCTGGGTCGACCGGCCGTCGACCGGAATACAGGGACTGTGCTCTCGGGTTTCTTCGGTCGACCATCCGGTCGACCGATAGTCGGGTCTGGGCGAAAAACTGCTGTTTCGGGAAACTGAGTATTTAAGCCCTAAGTGTAATTTTCTAGGGTTGAGTGCCTTGAAAGAGAAAAACTGTGGATACTCTTGCATTCAGAGAGATCTACAGCGATTGTAATCATCTTCCTAAATTGAAAACTCTCTCCATTGATTGCCCCGAGGACGTAGGCATTGAGGCCGAACCTCGTTAGATCTGTTGTTTGGGATTGTGTGTTCTTCGTGTGATTTGGGCTGTTCTTTGTGCTGGAGATTGTGTGATTCTCTGTTTGTTGTTGTCTGTGCGCACAACATAATCTAATAATTATGCACATAAAGAAGAAAATGTACAAAAATACCCTCGGATGAATAAATGAGTAAGGAAGTAAGTCCTTCAAACTAAGCACATGGTGCTTCTTTGAGGCCAGCACATGGTGCTTGTTTGAGACCATATAAAAATTTGTGAAATATGCATAAAAAATTTGGATAAATTTCACTTAAGAATTCGGAAGCTGAGATGTAAACATCCTTAGATAGTGTTTCATGTAAGAAAGCACTGCTCACATCAAGTTGGATCGAATAAACAAGTTGACTACAGATCAATTGTTGGGTTGGATATGCCAGCACAATGCACAACGTTAGGGAGATCGGGTCTAGGTCCCGATCTAGACCCTTCCAATGCCTAAGTTGGACTCACGTGGATGACAATATTATGATGGTGAAAGGTAGGTTTTCCTAGATGGTACCTATAATAGTCCCAGTTTCTATAATCCTTGATCCACACAATAATATCCGGTATTCTACTAAATTTTAACAGCATCTTCTCTGTAATTACTACATTGTCATGTATCACAATTATACAATTTCGGTCACAATCGACTTACTTATCACATACTCGATAACACAGTCTCAGTTATCAACAATCACATTATATATAAGTTCGAGAGTAACCTTCTCGGCATCCTCAACGCGAACACAATAATCATATTCATCATCAAACTCAAAATAACATATACAACCAAGCATATCTCTTATAATAAGCAAAAAAACAATCTAGCTTTCAAGTCTTACACATTTTACATAGCATCACATTAAGTTTGATGTTTATATGCAAGCATAAACTATTCATGGATGACAAAGCATAAGTAAATTCCATAAGATTAGATTCTCCAAATAGTTCCCACAAGAAACGCCCATGTAGCTTTAAGTCGGGCCTTTGATCTTATCTTTACCTGAAATATTGTTAATTTAAAGGGTGAGCTCGACAACCCAGTGAGTAAAGTCATGCAAGGTGTCCAAGTAGTAGTATACATATTACAATAGGAAACATGAGTTGTGCACCAGGTAATAAACATGAACTGAATTGACAGGATGAAAAAAGGAGCTCGATGATACATTAATGACAAAGTAAACAGAATAGTTATCCCACAGATCATATTCATTAATCGTGAAAGTCCAATTCACTTAGTTATTCATCTTATTATTGTATGTAATAGTATCTTGTATTTTACCGGATATATGCATTACCCAATTTCATCTCAATATTTTGCACATAAAAGCTCATGATGTATCAATTAGTCATTTCAGTATCTTTTTATCTTATTGAACCCATGAAAGATGCTTTTTATTTCATTGCATTTATAAACTTATAACTCACGAACACAACACATATAACATGCAATGTATATATGCACATTTTTCTTTCTTTCTCCTCCTTCCCCCCCAGCTTCTTCCAACACACACACGCACATATAGAAAGAGATAGACTTGTGTCATTATAGAAGGACTTGAGGTTGAATCCTTTCCACTCAAATACAACGCAATGACATCCGAGTGCCCGATCCACTCTGTTAAAGTTGATCTACATGATTTCAAGTAACTAAAAATCAAAAATATGTCTTTTAAATATTTTTTTCTCATTCATCAAGTAGGCGCAAAATGGACAGTCAGAATAGTAAGTTGGTTAGTTTAATGGTGTAGAATATTTGAAATCTAACAAAAATTGGTTTGTAAGAGTTTTAAGTGTTTAGACCATGATGAAATGGTCGGATCAAGAATTTGTATGTCTAAAAATGTAGATCTAAGTAATATGTTATTTTCGGCCGTCCATTTTGCGCTTATTTGATGGATGGGAAAAAAGGATTCAAAATACATGATTTTTAATTTATAGTTACTTGAAATAATGTAGATCAACTTCAACGGGTGGATCTTGCACTTAGATGTCGTAGGGTTGTATTTGAGTACGAAGGATTCAACCCGAATCCTTCTGGAATGACACAAATCTATCTCTCTTTATATAGACACACACACACACACACATACATACATACTTGTGTCATTCCAAAAGGAGACCGAATTCTTCCCAATCAAATACCAACATTCGACATTCGAATACAAGATCCACTCTGTTGAAGTTGATCTATATTATTTTAAGTATTTATAAACTAAAAATCAAGTGTTTTGAATACATTTTGCCTAAGAATTAAGTAGGAAAAAATGGACAGCCTAAATAGTGAGTTGGTTCGTTTAACGGTGTAGAACTTATGAAAGCAAACAAAAATTAGTTTGTAAGGGTTTTTAAATGTTTAGATCATAATCAAATGGCCAGATCGAGAATTTGTATGTCTAAAGACATAGATCTAACAACTCACTACTTTCGGTGTCCATTTTGCGCTGCTTGATGGATGAGCAAAAAGTATTAGATACATGAAATAATATAGATCAACTTCAACGAAGTGGATCTTGTATTCCAATGTCAGAGGGTTGTATTTGAGTGAGAAGGATTTGAGCTCAAATTCTTTTGGAAGGACACAAGTCTCTCTCTATCTATGTGTGTGTGTGTGTGTGTGTGTGTGTGTGTGTGTGTGTGTGTGTATACATATATGTATGTGTGTGTGTGTGTTATATGTGTGTGTGTATGTGTGTGTGTGTGTGTATATATGTGTATATATATATATATATGTATATATGTGTGTGTGTGTGTGTGTGTGTGTGTGTGAGTGTGTGTGTGTGTGTGTATATATATACAATGCTATGTTTTATACAAATAATGGAGGGAGTAAAATCAGATCACAGAAAAGCCAATGCAGACATAGAGAATTAAAACCTAAATGGGAGAAAATCACAGAGAGAATTCTACTATGTCAATGGCGATTACAAGTGGGGTTCTCTGGTGAGCTCCGATTTCTGTATTCTAATCCCCTTTCTGATTGGAAGAGTTTTCATATATATGCATGTCATGTCTTTGGATAAGATTAAGGAGTCTTGTTTAGTTTGAACACTTAATCCTTTATCTTGGAGGCGGTTAAGTCGACCATCCAGATTTGAATGAGGCAGACGAGAGTCCATCTTTATCTGATTCTCTACATCCAGTTGTTGATATGATTGATCTGTTCCTGAGTTATAACTATCGAGTTCAAATAGAGATTTGCCTTATCGAAAGAATCCTCACAACTGATTCTATCTCTTTCTTCTAATTATATGAGCCACTTGGGGTTTGAATTAAATGAATACTTCTGGTCAGAGGTTTTGAAAGTAGCCATGTGTCGCTCGCCTGTTTGGTGCTGGATGGACACATGGCGTGATCTCGAGGAGGTCGGAAACTGACCACCACAGATACCCCTTCTGCTCCCTTCTCCTTGGAGGAGGTCGGTAACCCTCCCTCGGGAGTTATAGGTCCTTGGGTACTCTGATGGAGAGAGGAGATCAGATAAAGAAGATAACTCTAGACCAGGGCTCATATCAATTCTCTGTCGCTTCAGTTTTGTCCTGTAGAGGCGTGCATTGCTCTACAGGCTGGCAGAATCTTAAATGTACGTCCCATCCGCTGCGGCATTATTAAACAACCGTTGCTTCTCGAGGCGTGCGACATTTAAGGAAAGTGTGGTGTATCTGACACAATAGTCTAAGTTCCACATATCGTGCCATGTGCAGGGTCCTTAATCGAGTAGCGCTTCGTCTCCCTTTAAGATTTGAGATTTTGACCAATCGGCGCTTGGTATTCTTTTTTTATTAATAGGACATGATCTCAGGGAAGATCTACATTGCTATCCTGAATGCTCTTCCACTTTCCAAGCTCCATCGTGTCTTGTGTGTAGTGATGTCTTCTTCTCTCTTCATCCGATGGAAAAAGGAGAAAGAGCGAATAGAGAACGCAGTTGTACTCTTGATTTTCAGGAGTTCGTTTGTCGTAGGGTGCTGGTTCTTGCGATGGGACCGTCGTGCGGTATCAATTCTTACGACGAGGCCCGACTGTCAGGAAGGACGATGAATGAATTAACTTCTAGCTTGTCTCTGATCAGAGCAGAGCGAGTAGTGGCTGGAGGCTATGTGTCCCCGTCTTTCTTGCAGCGAACATAAAACATGAGAGTTAATTGATTGGTTATTTATTGGGGGTTTAGAAGGGGATTTTACCCCTTGGCCAAGCAGTTATAGGTGCGTTTTCATGTATGAATAGAATTTTATATCTATTAGATTTCTCTCTCGGGGGTGAAGCTCCTCTCTCTGGTTAGGTCGTGATTAGTGGTGTCAAGTGGGCCAGGCCGACCAAGTAACCTGAACGAGCACGACCCGGGTTGGCACGGGCACGATCCGACCTGGGCGGTACCCAGGCCAGACCTAGCCCGGGTTCGGCTCCCCCTGGGCCTAACTCAGGTCTGATTATGGTGGCCCACGACCTAAGGCTATGTGTCCTTGTCTTTCTTGCAGCAAACATAAAACATGAGAGTTAATTGATTGGTTATTTATTGGGGTTTAGAAGGGGATTTTACCCCTTGGCCAAGCAATTATAGGTGCATTTTCATGTCTGAGAAGAATTCTATATCAATTAGATTTCTCTCCCTGGGGTCAAATTCCTCCTCTGGTTAGGTCGTGATTAGTGGTGTCAAGTGGGCCAGGCCGACCAAGCAACCTGAACGAGCACGACCCGGGTTGGCACGGGCACGGCCTGACCTGGGCGGTACCCGGGCCAGACCTGGCCCGGGTTCGGCTCCCCCTGGGCCGAACTCAGGTCTTGTTATGGTGGCCTACGGCCTGAGGCTATGTGTCCCCCATCTTTCTTGCAGTAAACATAAAACATGAGAGTTAATTGATTGGTTATTTATTGGGGGTTTAGAAGGGGGATTTTACCCCTTGGCCAAGCAGTTATAGGTGCGTCTTCATGTCTGAGTAGAATTCTATATCAATTAGATTTATCTCCATGGGGTCAAACTCCTCTCTCTGGTTAGGTCGTGATTAGTGGTGTCAAGTGGGCCAGGCCGACCAAGCAACCTGAACGAGCACGACCCGGGTTGGCACGGGCACGGCCTGACTTGTGTGGTACCCGGGCCAGACCTGGCCTGGGTTCGGCTTCCCCTGGGCCGAACTCAGATCTGGTTATGGTGGCCTACGGCCTGAGCTGCCAGGCCCGTGCTGCTTGGGCCGGCCCGCACCCACCGCCCCTCTGCGCCCTCCGCTACCTGGGCCGCCCCCTCCGCCCTCTACCGTCGCCCGGGCCCTCCACCCTCCTCCCCTGCGCTGCTACCCCCACCACCGCCCGCCAGCCACCCCCTCTCGAGGAAATAAAACGTAATTTTTTTTGTAAATCTCCAGGTTCGAATCCAAGACCTCAACCCAACTACACAATCTTGGTGACCAACAATCCCAGACAACACTTGTGTCAAATGTGGGAGAGAAATATATTTAATATTTATGAAATGATTTTTTACTTTTTTAAATATTCGGGTCCGGCCCTGGTCCGGGTCACCCAGGTCGCGGGCAGGACCCGAGTTCCAGAAATGGAACCAGGGTCCGGGCCGCCGGGTTTTGGCCAGGCGGGGTGGCCTCAGTCTAGCCCAGTCGTTGGCCCACCGTGCCCGCCCCGGCCCGCCCCGTTTGATATCCCTAGTCGTGGTTCTAATAGGGATGTACCCAACGTAATTTAACCCAGCCAGGTTGGACCCAAGGTGGGCTTGAGCCTTTAATCTCCATTAGTAGAGTTTCATGGTAGAAATAATCGGGTTGGCCCCGGCCCAGCCCAAGGGGCAAAATATGCACACACAAATACACATCTTCTCTGGATTATCTGGTCATGGAGAAATACTATAATTTTCACTGATAGGAGGCCATCCTATCCTTTAGCTGGGCTTCGACGGCTTCTACACCTACTTCAGCTCCATGTCGCAATTTCCATTGGCTACTCTTTCTGCTGTACTGCTGCAATTCTCTTACCGCACATATATTTCCTTTTCTTCACTTGTACTTCTAACCTGATGTTTCGGAATAATTAAGTTTCCAATTGTCATGAATAAAACTCAAAAAAAAAAAAAAAAAAAAAAAAAAAAAAACACGTAACAAAAGAATCTCGATGTATCTCCTGTCGTCTTGTCTCGTAAGTCCTTTACGTTACATTTGTCTTCGAATTCTTAGAATAAAATGATAGCATTGATTGAGTGCACCATCGTCCTGCCTAGAAACTCATTGAAATTGCGAGGAACATTCAAATTCAAGTCCTACTAGCATGTTAGGACCGTCCCAACACTACATTATATTTTAATTTGTAACAAATCTCAGTTCAACGATCGGTGGAGAATCGGACAGAAATAATGAGAATAAACTTTGATATTATTTGCTAGCAGAATCTTTTATCACAAAAGAAGGCAACTATGACTTCTCTTCGTTTCCTCTATCAAAGGAGAAGGAAAAAAAATTCAAAAGTCAAGAGTTTGACCAGTCCCAGTCACCAACCAGAGTCTGCATGCAAACAAGTTGACCACTAAAATAAGGCATCCAAATGAGAAATTCCATTAGGCTTTGATAAATAACTCGCATAAATATTTCTCAAGGAAGAAGACCTCTATGTCTCTCTCTGAGTGTCTCACTCTAGATTAATTTCCTATATGAATCCTTTTGTTGCATGGAGAGTCCACGGTCTGCGCACTGCGACCCTGTCATGCATGGCTCCTTATCGACGTCAAAGATCCCCACTGTTTTAAATTTCTATCTGTTGACGTCAGACTATATATTTATTTCAACTAAATAAAATAAACTATAGTTTACGTTCAACCACTACATGCTAAATTGGTCCATGCTCTCTAATTTTATAGTGAGAGGACTGTAGCATTTAAGCTGATTAGTATGGATTGAGACAGGCTCGCTAGTTGTACAATAGAATATTGCTCGGTCATTGACCAGTGGAGAGGATAAGCTAATTGGCAAAAATTAAGGGTTAAAATCAAGGATTGTTTTAGGTCATTTTATTCTCTAATAACATTTTCTTTTATTTGGAATCAAACATTTTATTTATGTGACAATATGCATGTCAATAGTATAAGTGTAACTTCCTTGGAGGTGTCACTTGCATGTCCGCTTGTCTAAGATTAGGTTCTATCTGTCTGAGAAAGAAGAAGGAATTGATCTTGTAGGAGTTCTTAAGAAATTATTTGTTAGGATTTTGCCTTGTTTTTAAGAGGAGATGATGGTCCAAGAAGATCCAATCGAGTTAGAAAAGATGATGGCTTGAAGCAAAAGAAAAGAAGCAGATCAAGAAAAGTTAGTCGAACTAACTAAGACTACTAGTGACTGCGCCTAAGTACTAGTCGACTAGGACAGATACAGAGAGGAAGCAGTTTACAGTAGTCGACTAAATAAACATATTAGTCGACTAATTGAAGGAATTAGTCGACTAGGCCTAAGTGTTAGTCGACTATACATAGCGTTTTCTGTAGCAGAATCAGTTTCTTTTAAGGCACCGGTTTCTTTTTTCGGTGGAGTACGAACAGGACTCAATTTCTATTCAATGAAGGATTTGTTTCTAAAGATTAAAGGGTCTAAAATTCTTCTAGATCAAGGAGATCAACTCCTAATAACATTGATCAAGATTTTTCAAACATCCAATGGCCAAGATCATCTTATAATCCCAATAGGAGTAGGTATTGTAAAATTCTATAAATAAAGGTTATAACTCAGCATTGAAAATAACAGAGAAAATACTGATCTCAAGGAGAAAAAGGTGGAGAACACCAAGGAAATCAGAAAGAAGACAAGAAAGAGAAGAGCAAGGTAAAGGTTCATAGAGATAAGGTAATACTCTTGTAATCTATAAGGAGGAAGGTGAATACTCTTGTTGTATCAAGACGAAGATTAGATCTCTTTATATTAAGTTATTAATAAAGCTCTCTCAAGTTCCCTCCCGATGGACGTAGGCCAAGTTTGAGCCGAACTTCGTTAAATCCTCGTGCTCTTTCTTATTACTCTTTTGTCTAGGTATTATTAGTTTGCTTTACAATAGTTTTCTTTTACAAGTACTAATCATATTGTTTAGTTCCACAAACGTCCATCCTAAAAGTAACAATTGGTGTTGATAGCACCGATTTGTTACAACAATTGGTACAGAGCATATCAATTTCGCAAAAATTGGTATCAAAGGTAAAGGTTGACGAAGGACAATAAGTCAAAGATAGAAAAATCTATGACAAAGTTTGAGGTTGAGAAGTTCAATGACAAAGGAAGTTTTGGCTTATGACAAAAGAGGGTTAAGGCATTGCTGGTGCAACAAAACCAGCAGGCACATCAAACGAGAATTGGGAAGAGATGGATCTAAAGGCAACAAGTATGATCCAACTATGTCTCACAGATGAGGTGATGTACAACGTTTTGAATGAAGAGAAGGCTGCAGGATTGTGGTCAAGATTAGAAATATTGTACATGACGAAAAGCCTTTCCAACAAGTTGTATATCAAGAAACAACTATATGGGCTACGCATGAATGAAGGAACATCGGTGTTGGAGCATCTAAACTTCTTCAATAAGGTCATCAGCGAGCTTCTAGCTATTGATGTCAAGATCGACGAGGAGAACAAGGTGTTGATACTTCTCAGATCACTATCGGAGTCATATGATCTCACCATATTCTACAGCAAGAAAACTCTCATCTTGGAGGAGGTCACGTCAACTCTCTTATCTAATGAGATTAGAAAAAGGCCAAATCAAGAGGAGCAGACAGGATCAGTTTGGTGGTCACGGGAAGGAAAGAAAGATCCTGGCTCGTTAAAGATGTGTCACTTTTGTCACAGGGAAGATCATTTGAAGAATGACTACAAGCATCGGCAAGAGTGGTTGAAGAAGAAGGGGCAAGCTATAGAGGCATGAGTAGTATTAAGTGGTTTAGAGGAAATCAAAGTAGTAATGGCTTCCTAGGAAGATAACACTTCTCAAAGTAAAAGGCTGGATATTTGATATAAGTAGTACGGTTCATGTATGTTCCTAAAAGAAGTCGCTCAACTCTTTGGTTGTAAAAGAGGAAGGGATAGTCAAAATGGTAGATGGCTCAACTTGCGAGGTCATTGGCACTGAGGCAGTCAAGTTTACAGAAAGAGGGGTCGGTGCATGCTCTGACGGTAGTCCAGTATGTCCCAAAGGCACGCTATAATCTAATATCCATAAGGGTGCTCGATGAAGAAGGATGTTAGATCCAAGTACAATAAGGCATCTTCATAGTTAGCCAAGGAGACAGGGTAATCTGGAAAGGAGAGAAGTATGGAGGGTTATACAAGCAGAAGGAAGAAAACTTAGTTCGAGGTAGAGTTTCAAGGATAAGCTTGAAAGGGAGTCATCCCAAGGTGGAGCTTCAAAGAAGACTGCAACGGGACATGAACCAAGGAGAAAGGATGCATACAGGCAAGGCATGAGATGGCCTAAGCCATGATGGTAAATTAGCCAAAATGCCCTCAGAAGAGGGGGCAATAGTTAACGGCTTCATGGTACGGTTACAAATAAGAAAAGAATCAAGGTTGTAATCCAAAATCTCAAGGTGTTTTACTAAAGGTTTGAAAAGCAAGTCAAGGTGGAGATTGTTAGGATTTTGCCTTGTTTTCAAGAGAAGATGATGGTCCAAGAAGATCCAATCGAGTTGGAGAAGATGATGGATTGAAGCAGAAGAAAATAAGCAGATCAAGGAAAGTTAGCCAATTTATAGTCGACTAACAAAGACTACAAGTCGACTAAGCCTAAGTATTAGTCGATTAGGACAGATACAGAGAGAAAGCAGTTTACAGTAGTCGACTATATAAACCTATTAGTCGACTAATGGAAGGGATTAGTCGACTAGGCCTAAGTGCTAGTCGACTATACGGGGCATTTTATGAAGCAGAATCAGTTCCCTTTTCAAGCGCTGGTTTCCTTTTTCAATGGAGTACAAATAGGAGTCAATTTCTATTCAATGAAGGATTTGTTTGTAAAGATTAAAGGGACTAGAATTCTTCTAGATTAAGAAGATCTACTCTTAATAGGATTGATCAAAATTTTCACGCATTCAATGGCAAAGATCATCTCATAATCTGAATTGGAGTTGGTATTGTAAAATTCTATAAATAAAGGTTGTAATCCAGCATTAAAAATAATAGAGAAAATACTGCTCTCAAGGAAAAAAAAGTGGAGAACACCAAGAATATCAGAAGAAAGCCTAGAAAGAGAAGAGCAAGGTGAAGGTGCATAGAGATAAGGTAATACTCTTATAATCTAGGTCTAGACTAAGGAGGAAAGTAAATACTCTTGTTGCATTAAGAGAAAGATTAGATCTCTTTGTATCAAGTTATTAATAAAGTTCTCTCAAGTTCTCTCCCCGTGGACGCAGGCCAAGTTTGGGCCGAACCACGTTAAATTCTGGTGTTCTTTCTTATTACTCTTTTGTCTAGGTATTGCTAGTTTGCTTTACAATAGTTTTCTTTTGCAAGTTCTAATCATATTATCAAGTTCCACAAAATGTCGATCCTAAGAGTAACAATTGGTGCTGATAGCGCCGATTTGTTACAACATTATGCACGTCGATAAATAAGTAGATAAAGAACTTGATTAATATTATAGCTTTATTCCTTTCCTCCTATTCTATCGAGACAAATATATTTGATATCGTCTCTAGTTTAACTCGAGAAAACTTCAATTGCTACTTATATAGTAAAAGAGGAAAGAAATTATAACAATGGTTCTTGGAATTCCATGTTGAAATACATGTTGAATGTTGTAAATGTGCAGAATAGATATCGTGATTTCTTTCCTTTTTCAGTTAATAACCATCTAAGTAGTAGTAGAATTGCAAAAACTAAAGTATTAGCCTCATATTTTAATTACTTAATATGAGAAAGTAATTAGATATGTAAATAATAATCCAACCTGAATATTTTCTTTTCCATGTGAACGTTAATCTCTGATTTATAGTATTAATTATTTTGCATACACGTGCAGAGCACAGGCAAAAAAATTATTTAAATTTTAAGGACATTTTTTTCCATTTCTAATATTCTCGATTCATATAATACAATCTCATTATGTTTTATATATATCATATAAGGAAAATACCAAAGAAATACAATTTAGTATTTTCATGATTCCTTTAAGCTTTTTTTATATAGTCAGCTACTCAAACTTTATTTAGATAAAAAAATCCCTACCAATGAAATAAACTACCTTATAATTTTATGTAATTTAGAAAATTGAATTCAAAATTCTCAAAAATTGCTAATTTCTTAGATCTGATGAAGCCTCTTAAACTGAGACGACTGCATTATGGAAGTCCTTAATCTTTATCTATTATCTTTCAGATTTAATTGGTTTTTGGTGATTTTATTTTTAAGAGTGGATACTCTGGTGTTGGTTGTTTGCCTGCCTTCAGTGATTTTTTCGAGTTTGTATGAACTTTTGTTTAAATGGTGCAATACATATAGTTTTATTTCTGAAGTAAAACTAACAGGAAAAAAGAAATGTCGATTTGAATTAAGAAATTCTACTAGATCTCAGTGCACATGCAAGATGCATGTGTAAAGAAAAACCCTTCTATTTTCTTAAGATATAAATTTTAATGATTCACAGAAAAATGCTAGAAATATGGATTAATGCAATCATGGACTACTTACCAAATAATAACTCACACTTTCAAAATCAATAAATTTAAAAAAATTAGTAGCAATTTAATAATTTTATAGAATTTCAATGTTCATTCAAGACAAGATGTAGTATCCTTAACATAATTGTAGTGGTGAGATTTTGACCTTCATGAAGATCATGACACGTGTCCAGACACCTGGAGGCTCCACTTCTCTGATAGTGGCCCCAGCTCACTGACAAGCCTGACATGGGTTCAAAAGGAAGCCTTGGGTCTTGTCCCGAGCCTACATCTAATCAGACATCACTTACCAGGAGCCGCACACTCTCCGAGATGCCAACGACTAATACAAGGATTCTCTCCTATTGGCATAAAGATCCTTCCCGGAGCCACTCAAGACTCCGACACAAAGACCCTTCGGAGCTCGCTACTCCCACACTATTTATAGTTGGATAGCACGATCTCTGTGATTCACGAATCTGACTACCACCAGATCATTCCCACGTTCTAAATGTTATAACGCTCTATATCAATGCGGGCAGTTATGATAGCAGCGAATATCTCTGCACGGTGGTCTTACAATCAAGTAGCGCGATCTAGGCGGTTACAAGGTGATCATAACATGCAAATCATGCAGTTATAGGGCTTTAAGATATCCGCACCTATGAAAATAGCTCAGACTGGTATAAATACTTCTCCTTCTCCATCGAGAAGGGGGGTCGGTTCACAATTGATTACCAAAGACTCTAGTGGTTCACAACTGTTGATTTGAAAACCTTAGAACTTGCAATTATAGATCATGCTGTTGAATTTATTGTAACCCTCAGACTATAGTGAATTCTCTCTCTCTCTCTCTCTCTCTCTCTCTCTCTCTCTC
Organism: Agave tequilana; assembly: GCA_038442645.1. NCBI lineage: Eukaryota > Viridiplantae > Streptophyta > Magnoliopsida > Asparagales > Asparagaceae > Agave > Agave tequilana. The sequence goes on along the minus strand of JAVJIF010011128.1, from coordinate 74,455 downwards.
TCTCCCCCGTGGTTTTTCCCTTTCGGGTTTTCCACGTAATTCCCTATTGTCAGTGATTTCTTACATTTATCCATTCACTTATAAACTCACTTACAACTCATGGTGTGGAGAAATTCTCCTAGAATTTTCCTCCACATTTTGGTGCTTTAATTGAGATCTTGAATCCACACTCAAAATCTCTTCCCTTTCCCAAACCCTTCCTCAAAAAGGCTCGCCAAACGAAATGGCTCCACCAAGAAAAATCGTATCCCAGGGCACTGCCGCTACCACTTCTAAAGGCAAGTCTATCATTGTTGGGGGCTCAGAGCTTATCGACACTCATCCACTCCACCTCGAGGTTCACATCAAGGATGTAGGGGGAGACCACTCTTTCCCTACTCTTGCACCAGAGGCAGGGACCAATGGGCCCAAAACCCACTTCCCCGCTGAAAGACAACTCCTCCAAATGCTCTCCAACCTCCAAAGGCAGTTGGACAAGCAACAGGCGAAGGCGGCTCATGAACGCGAGAGGGTCGCTCCAGAGAGAGCGGTCGCCCGTGTCCAAAATCAATTTGCCACTCAGATTGAGATCCTCCGGAAGTCCCCGTCAACAAGGAAAGAGGGGCATGAGGGTCTCGGGTTCCCCTGTCACCACTTCTCACTACAGGGACCACCACTCTGAGAACAATCAGAGGCGCGCCAAATCTGAACTGAGAGATGATGAGCACTCTGATAACTCTGGCCTCCATAAAGCTTCGAAGGTCCCTCGCATCGAGGACATTGAGAAGATTGCATAGAGGCGGTTTGAGAAGGCAAGTCAATAACTCCAGAAGGAGGTTGAACCTTACAGTCTGAGAACCTCGACCGACCGCTCTCAGAGGAAATCACTTCTCACCGCTTTCCCAAGAAGTTTGTGATACCGAGCTTCGAATGCTACTCTGGGGCTATCCCATCCAACACCTCCGGTAGTGCCAAGACAAGATGGCAATTCACTCTCAGATGACTTCCTCTTGAGTTGCGTGCTTTCTTCCAGTCTCAAAGGCACTACTTACAACTAGTTCTACTCTCTCTTGAGACACTCTCTCAAAAGCTTCGAAGAGGTGAAGCAGGCTTCCTTCACCAATACACTTCTCGACGAGAGCTGAAGAACAGAAATCACCTCCTCGCTATCATGATGAAGCCTAGGGAGAGTCTTAAGTACTATGTCAGTTATTTCCAGAGACAGAGGGCTTTAGTATATTACTACGACAATGATGTGGCTGCCGTAATGTTCGTCAGTAGGTTGCAAGTCACCCACACCTTCCACAAGTACTTGGTGAAGCACGAAGTCACCAAGATGAAAGACATCCTCTCCCACGTTTAGAAGTACATTCAGATCAAGGATGCGACCCGGAGCATAATTGATCGCTCTACCAGGGGAGGATAAGGGGAAGAAGCCGAAGGCTTAACTTGTCTTCTCAAAGATGACTCAGAACCAAGCTTCTGACATAATCTGCAAATAACCTCTGCGAAACCCTGTCAAATCCTCTGGAAAGGTAGCCGACTTCACTCCGTTCAAAGTCTTCATGGACCATATCTTAAACACCATCAAGGATTAACAATGGGCGAGGTGCCCGATGCCACTTGATCGGTCACTGATATTGCATATTTATTGTCACATTCCCATATTTATTATTTAACAAACTCTGCTATTTAATTATCTGTCTGTCTAATTATTTGCAGGGCCTTTACCAAGGGAGAAGGAAGAGAAAACATGTCCAAAGCCTATCTAAATTCTGATTTAATTCAGAATTAATTCAAATCAATGATCAAGGCAATTCAGAGCAAATAAAAGAAGATAAAACTAGTTGAAAATCATTTAAATCAGATCTTTGCAAATCAAGTTGGATAAAGCTGAAGATCAAAGGATGTTTCGTCAAATTCAGAATCTAAATCACGAAACCAGCTGGATAAACGAACGAAACAAAGCGAGAGAATGGTCTACTCCCAGGATATGGCCATCTGGTCACATTCTGGCCGGTAAAGCCACAGATCCGCAGCTTGGCTGCAAAATCTGGGCAGCGTTTGCTCCCCCAATCTGTTCACTCATCTCCCCTATCCATTTCGCTTATAGATACTGCATTTCTCAGAGCTGAAAGGTAACGAATCAGCAGAGAGCATAAGTTAGGCTATTCTGTGCTTTGTAACTTAGGTTTTTAGTTTTCTTTTGTATAATTTTTATTTTTCTTCATGAAACTGAGAGGAGAGGAAAGTTTCGTGGAGGAATAAGAGTGAAGCTTATACTGAGGGTAACACCGGTTTAAGTTCTTCTTTTCTTCTATTTTTATCTTGATCGAATTAAAGTTATGATTTTATGTTCTTCTACCGATTTTTAATGAAAATCTAAATGAAACCTATAGCATTGAACATGCCTTGCCATTGCAAGTGCCTTTGATGGCTTACGGCGATGGATAGCCATTTTTATTTATTTACTTCTTGCTTATGAATTCATAGTTTATGTATGGGAATGGAGAAGGTCCTATTTGTCATACTTTGCTTGCCTTCAAGATGAGATAAGTCTTTGTCAAGGATTCAAGGAAAGTCATAAACCAGAAGAGGTAAGTAAGTTTTTTTAGATTTTCTTCCTTTCTTTTAATTTTTACTTTAAATCACCATCATCACCAACTCTCAACTCTATTCACTATTTTCACTTTCTTGATATATATTCATTTTCTATTTTCTCCACCTTCTCAATCTACCACTTTCTTTTTAACTTAACAATAAATCTTTTTCCTTTTTTCTCAAGAATAAGAGAAGAACTTTTAACCATCTTTAGTGAACTAAAAGAAAACTTATTAAAAGCTTCCATCATTAGTCCCTCCTTATGGATCACTACCTGCATAGCCACTAGCTATCGTGGAAGTGTACCTTACATTTTTATTTTAAGTTCTAAAATTCTGTATTTTCTATGCAGGTTCTAACTCAATCAAAATTTTGGCGTTGTTACCAGGGAGGGACGGTAAATAACTCTCTTTCTATTTACTTTACTGGTTAACTTTCTTCTTTGTTCTTTACGTGTAGTGAATGATGTTAAGAAAACAAGAGCAGCAATTGGACATATAAGTGTCCTGGACTCCACTCTAGAAAGTAGAGCCCAGAAGATCTCAGTATTGTGGTGCAAACGCGACAATCTGAGAGGACTACTCATTGTAAGCTGTCTAAAAATTACTGAAAATAAAGCCTCAAACACGAACCTCGTAGACGCAGAGGTCGCGTTCCAGCCTTAGATGAAGGCCTCATGCGAAACGCGAAGGTCACGTCTAACCCAAATGTTGACCTCGCGTCCTTTTTCAAACGCAGAGGTCGCGTTCTAACCTCAGACGCGAATCTCGCAGCCTTGCCAAATGCGGTGGTCATACTGTTCTTTGAGATGCAGACCTCAGGGTCGCGCTTAAACATTAAAACATGAGCCTATGTAGCTTCGCATTTCAACACAAATGCAAGCCTGAGAAGCTTCACGTTTCAACTTTAATGCGAGCCTATGAGCTCTGCATTCTAACTCAGACACGAGCCTATGAGCTCCGCGTCTCAACATTAGAGCGAGGTTCAGGCCTAACGCAGACTCGCATTTCTGCTTTAACTGACAGCCACGAACTTGGTCAGTTATACCCTATTTTCTCTCCACTTAATCGAGAATAACTTTTCATTATTGAGAGATTTAAGGGGTTCATTACACCCTCCCATTATAGAGAGTTTTAAGGGGTTTATTACATCTCAAAATCCTCTATAAATAGCTATGACTAGTGTTGATCGAACCTGACCTGCACAGAAAATATAGAATTTTAGAAACAGTGCTAGGTCCTAAATTCTACCGTGTAGCTTAGGGCTAACGGGTCGTAATCTACAGAGAGGGACAGCGATATTAGCGTTATGTAAGTTTCTTCTTTTAATTTATCAAAACTATTTAATACTTATCTTCTCAGTTTATAAAAAGAAAATAAAAATGTTGAGTTAAGAAGAAGATGGTAGAAGAAGAGGTGGTGGTGGTGTTGTTGTTTTAATTATAAAAGAAAAAAATCAAAAAGAGATAAAAAAGTGTTAATGCAAAAATCAGAAATAAAAAGAAATAAAAGAAGAATATTTAACTCTATTATTTTAATCATAATGAAAATTTACCTTAACATGAAGTAAAGCGAAGTAATAGAAAAGAATAAAGAAAAGCAAGGCTTCGGCGAGATCGATCACAATGAAGAAAAGTGGGAAACCTCCATTGATTGTCACCTTTAATATACGTTTTTTGAGAAATGATTACAATAGTGTCACTCTACAATAACTCTTCCTCTCTTTTAATCACATAACTCTCTCTAACCTAAGCAAAAAAAAAAAAATTACATTGAAGAAGAAAAAAAAAATATAAAGTAAAGCTCTCTCTCTGAGATGGTGTCCTTTCTGCCTTCAAAGTATGAGGATATTTATAGGAGAAATCAGAGAGATAGGAAGCATATGAAGACAAGAAGAGCTGGCTATTTCTGAATTTGAATCCTCCTCTCATCTCCAAACTTGATTTGATTTATCCAGAATTTTATGTGAAATTTAATTGTGATCTGAAGCTTGTTGTCATGTTGATTTTTGAATATGACTTATCAAATAATAGAATTGAAAAGAGTGATCAACATAAGAATTATAGCCCTTTAAATTTTCTTTCTGGATCATCTTGAATCATTAGATTTGAGTTTCAGTAGCAAAGGTTATGATTAAAATGCTAAAATATATCTAGTCTGAATCTGAATCTAAATTGCTTCATCTCATCCGTTGATATTCTCTCTATTCATTATCCTCTTAGATATTCAATTTGTCTTCTAGAATTAATAAGATATCCATTATTTATCTTCAGCGAAAATGATAGGGTCTTCAAACAATCCATTTTTATCTTAAAATTAGATGATATCGTCTTATCGATATATCTGGTTTTCAAATAAGATAGCTTTTAGAACCTTTGGATTTGAATTAAGCTCCCTTATTTGCTTAATCTTTTGAATTGTTTGGATTTAATTGGATAAATCTGTCAATCTCTCTATTTTCTTCGTTAATTATACTATATACCACTAAACATGAAAATATATTAAAAAGCAGAGTTTTATTTAAAAATAATTAAAGAAAATGTGACATATGTGATATTAAATGTGCAATGCTTGTGTACAATTACACCCCTACACTTATCTTTTGCTCGTCCTCGAGCAAAACAAAAAGTAGAGCTAATCTAACCTAACTCACTTTTGTAAGAATCGCGGTTGCACTTAGCACGTGCAACAAACCGTTAAACCTCTAAGTTACCCCTAGAGGACGAGTTTTGTCTCGTGATGGTTTTCAGTAAATTGCACCCAAAAATCCATGAAGAAAAAGAAATGAATTGTTAGTATTTTTTTGAAAACGCATTTTAAAAGGAAAAATATTTGAGTATTAATGTAAGTAAAAAAAAATCAAGTAATCTATAAGCATAGGATTATCAAAACTTAGTCAATCTTAAACTTAATCTTTATTCAAAAACTTGCTTTTAATTAAGGTAAGGATTAAAATTATATTTCTTATCTAGTCTATTATTTTACCCTAAGTCATATGCACCTTGTGACCATAAAAATTTGACTCATGATTCTTCAATTCTAACTCTTATGCCATATTATTTTCTTTTTTTCTTTTTTTATTTATGGAGGTAATATCCCTTAGCTCTATTAGGCTTTTTAATTCGCCCATGTAACTAGCCTTAGTTAGTAACTTTCAAATCAGACGGTTTTAGGGCACCGGGTGAGAAAAAACCCCAAGGACTTAGGACTCGAGCAAACAAGGCCACAAAACTAAAGATTTTTATTTATATGAACCACTTTTAGGCGTGAATACTTATGTTTTATGAGGCACAAATACCCAGCTTAATTAGAAGATTTTTTTGATATATGTATATATATTTTTTATATAAGGCATAAGAATCTTTATTTTAGAACCCTAAGTGCGTAAGTATATAAAGTATGCATATTTCATCAAGATAAAAATCAAGACTAAATTACTTTTCCAATTTTTCTTCTTAACCTCAAAATCAAATAAATAATTTTATTTTGATCAAGTATAAGAAATCCTAATTATGATCCTCTTATTTCTTAAATTAACATAATTTCTAACAAAAACAATTCAAAGTATTAATTTCCTTTTCATAAAGTTTTTAAAGAAAAGAATTTTTTTTAAAATTAGTAAAGTTAGCATGTTAGTAAACCCTCCCCCACATCTAACTCATGCATTGTCCTCAATGTATGAATAAAATGCAATAATACATGAAAAAAGAGAAAGTGAAGGAAAATTGTCACCTCAAGGTGATGGTTCTGGTGGTTGTCTCATTGGGCCAAGTATTTCTGCCCAATCTACATACTGTGAATTTTTATGAAATTCACCTTTCGGGACCTCCTTCTTATTACCATTTTTATACTCCCCAATATGAATAGGATCATACAAGATCCTAACATGAAATTTTTCTCGGTTATATGACCATTCGTGGGATATCATCAAAGAGTCATATTGATTTAAATTTGGTCCAATAATAGAATGTAATTTTGTAGAATGAATGATTTGGGCTCAACAATGAAGGGAATGGGAACCGATATTGACTCAGGAAAAAGCTCAAATCAAATTTAGATTCGAGAGTAGAAGTTGGTCCATGAGTTTGGTCCAAATTATAGAATTCAAGTACACATTCATTTTTCAACAATGGGATGTGACTATCCAAAATAGGTGGTTCATGTTCAAGCTCCATAGGGATAGGAATCAGTATTGGCTCAGGAATTGGGTCCAAATCCGATAAGATTACCGAAGTCAGCATAGATTCAAAAAATGGAACTGAATCACAACAATGGAATCAGTGTCACATTCATCTTCAAGTTTAATCTTGTGGAACTGAAAACTTGCCAATTTGTCAATAGATTAATATTGGTCAAGTTCAAAGTTTTATGATGAAATTGAATCTTGGTTAAAATATTCAACATAACCCTGATTTTTCGTCAATATGGCTAGGAGAATCAGAAGTGGTCGAAAATGTGTTAGGTAGAGTTTTCTCATTCTTATCATTAATTATATTGACCAAATGACTCACTTTTGCTTCTAGACTTTTGAGAGATTTGAGACAATCTGTTTGGGATTGAATACATTTTAGGACTGAATCATGAATTTTATATTCTTTTCTAAGTCAATGGTTATTCTTGTTATGATTGGACTTGGAAAATAGAGTTGAGATCTTGGATTTGAGAATTGTTTGGGAGAATTGAGTCCGCTATGATTTGTACTTGTTGTGTGGACTCAAGGAAGACTTCAAAAGTTTTTTCTAAAGAAGATTTTTTTTCTATTGGTTCGTCTTGGTATGGAGTATATGAAACTGTTTGTTGGTAAGGTTGTTGATAGTAAGACTCGAAAGAGTTGTATCCCCACTGACTTGGTAAAGAGTGATAATGATTGTCCCATTCTTATTCATAATACTGAGATTGGGGCATATATTGATTCGGATGAGACCAATCTGGCATACTTGGTTAGTTAGAGTAATGTAATACCAGGTTGGTAATATACGAATTGAAAGAGGTTGCGGTGAAATATGGATTTGAGTTATGAACAGAATAATTGTAATTATAATCAATTTTCACAAGAACAAATAAAAACATACAAATATACAAACAAGAAAATAAAGAAAAATCTAGCCTATATTAGGGTAGAGCTTAGACCTAGATGACTCCTAGTTGTTGATTATTCTTAGGAGATATATTGCAAAACCTGACCATAAGTTAATCAGCCAGGTAGGGGCAAGATTGGTGGGAGGTATTCGCGCTTAAAAGTGACGGGCCTAATTATGCCAAATCATCAGCCTTCGGGTTTTGCCCCTTAATCCCCAACCTTAGACAACGAGTTGGAAAGAGTCAACTTCTAACAACTTCCCCCTCAGGTCAATCTCTATTTGAGTCCGACATGTCCCTAGGGCCAACGTCTATTTAATTTTAAGTTAGGCTGGGTTAGTGAGTGAGGAGATGGTTTGTAGGCTAAAAAAGGGTAATGACTTTTCTACCTTATCTTGTTTAAGGATGTACCTTTAAATCGTTTTAATGCTCGTGTGCAAGTATTTAGAAAAATAACACTCAAGCAATATAACATACAAGTGTGTTTTCTAAGCTATGTGCAATGTAGACGTACCTTTTTTTTTCTAGCACTCATCAATAGTAATGTAAGGAAATGAAATAGACATATGCCCTAAGATGCAAGAGTCTGGACGTTTTTTTAGTATTTACAAAGCAACAAGTTACTGTTGATTAGAAACATGCACAGAGTTAGTTAAACAGATAAACTAATAACTGCAGAGAGCTAATCTCTGAAAATCAAGAAGCCTGCAAGAAACTACAGTTAGTCGTTCACCACAGTTGTGGGCTCTGATGCTCTACGTTCTTGGGCAGAGCCACAGAATAGCAATATGTGCACTGCAGCTCCTAGTTTTCTGTAATTAGCCCCCTGTATATCAAAACAAAGAAGAAAAAGAGTTAAATTGTTAAAGTAAATCAAGAAAAAAAAACTTACCATCTCTCCCCGGCAACGACGCCAAAATTTGCTGATCGAACTGACCGGCATAGAATATACAAAATTTTAGAAACAATGTAAGGTCCTCAATTCTACCGTGTAGCCTAGGGCTAACGGGTTGTGATCTACAGGGAGGGACAGTGATAGCAGCGTTATGTAAGTTTCTTCTTTTAATTTATCAAAACTAGTTAATTCTTATCTTCTCAGTTTATAAAAAGAAAATAAAAATATTAAGTTAAATTAAAAAGAAGATGGTAGAAGAAGAGATGGTGGTGGTGTTGTTGTTTTAATTATAAAAGAAAAAAAATCAAAAAGAAATAAATAAAAGTGTTGATGTAGAAATCAGAAATAAAAAGAAAGAAAAGAAGAATATTTACCTCTACTGTTTGAATCATAATGAAAATTTACCTTAACATGAAGTAAAGCGAAGTAGTAAAAAGAATAAAAGAAAGTAAGGCTTCGGCGAGATCGAGCACAATAAAGAAAAGTAGGAAACCTCCATTGATTGTAACATTCAATATAAGTTTTCTGAGAAAAGATGACAATAGTGTCACTCTACAATAACTCTTCCTCTCTTTTAATCACGTAACTCTCTCTAACCTAAGCAAAAAAGAAATAAAAAAATAAAAATTACATTGAAGAAGAAAGGAAAACTCTAAAGTAAAGCTCTCTCTCTGAGATGGTGCCCTTTTTGCCTTCGAGGTATGAAGGTATTTATAGAAGAAAATCAGAGGGATAGGAAGCATATGAAGATAGGGGGAGCTGGCTATTTCTGAATTTGAATCCTTTTCTCATCTCCAAACTTGATTTGATTTATCTAGAATTATTTGTGAAAATTCAATTTTTATCTGTAGCTTGTTGTCGTATTTATTTTGAATATGACTTATCAAAATATAGAATTGGAAAGAGTGATCTATATAAGAATTGTAACACTTTAAGTCCTCTTTTTGGATCATCTTAAATCATCATATTTGAGTTCCGGTAGCGAAAGGTATGATTAAAATGCTAAAATATATCCAGTCTGAATTCGAATCTAAATTGCTTCATCTCATCGTTGATCTTCTCTCGATCCATTTATCCTATTGGATGTTCTATTTGTCTTCTAGAATTGATAAGATATCCATTTATCTTCAGCGAAAATGATAGGGTCTTCAAACAATATATTTTTTCGTTAAAATTAGATGATATTATCTTATCTAATATATCCAGTTTTCAGATAAAATAACTTCTAGAACATTTGAATTTGAATTGATCCCCTTGATTTGCTTGATCCTTTGAATTGTTTGGATTTAATTGGATAAATCTGTCAATCTCTCCATTTTTCTTTAATTACACTACATACCACTGAACATGAAAATACATTAAAAAGCAGAGTTTTAATTAAAAATAAAATGAAAGTGTGACATATGTGATATAAAATATGCAATGCACATGCACAATCAACTAGCTAGGAGAAAAAGGGGAGTTCTGAGGAGGAACCAAGAAGCCATAGGCCAGAGGAGGAGAATCCTTAAAAGAAACACTTAATGCTTGATGCTTAAAGCTGGATAACTACAGAAGGCTGAAAGCTAAGCACAAGGCTGTTGAACATATATTGTGTTGGAGGAGAAAACTCTATAAACTTGCTGAGTTCAAGTTGAGTTTGTATAATCTCTTTAAGATTTTAACCACTGATTAAGGTTTTATACTTAACCAGTTCGCTTTCAACGAGAGTGAGAAGATCCAAAGATCAAGCTTCCAGTTCAGCTCGTCAACGGAGATCAAGAATCACTCTCTACTGCTACATCAAGAACCAGTATTAAACAAAAGAGAGATTCAACTTTTCTTCCCTCTTTAGTAATCGGAATTGATCTGTTGTATTTTTTTTTTACAATCAAATAAAGAATTTACACGCCTTCAATTTTTTTTTAGGAAACAAAATATGGCGACTCCACTGAGGATGGTTTTCTCTCCCAATGAGAAGATCATAGCACAAGCCGACCTCAAGCTTCTCGGATCAACCATGGAATCGCTCGTTATTGAATTCAGCCAAAAGAAGTTCGAACAACTTCTCTCATCGGGCTTCATTAGCCCCAAAGTCTCAAGCAAGACCCGCTCTCAAGTCTCTTCGGAGATTCTCATAGAGAAGCCTATACACTTTTGACAAAGCAAGTGGCTCAATCTCTCTTGAGGGTCTGACAACCTCCCATGGAGCCAACGTGGCTTGCGACAATGTCTCTTAAGAGATCCGCAAAAACAATGTCTTGGCTTATGAACAACACAGTGGTGGACCAATCTCGCCACCAAACTCGTCCCAAGGCTCTGCAAATTCAATTTACAGGGGGTTCACAACAGCTCCTGCGTGCCAAGAGGATTGCTGATTGTCGACGAAGACGTCGAGCTCGTCATCAGTATACAGAGGCTAAAGATAGTGATGTTGGCACCAAACGTGAAGCTCGCATTCAACCCCGCATTTCTATAACAAAATGTGATGCTCGCATTCACGAGCTGCATGTTTTAGCGCCAAAACGCGAAGTTCGCGTCTAGCCTCAAGCTGTGCCAAAATGTGAGATTTGTGTCTCACTTCAAGAATGCGAGACCCACTTTCAGCCTAAGGCTGTGCCAACACGACCTTTGCATTTCAATTCTAAAATGTGAGAGTTACGTTCAAAAGCAGATGTGTCAAAACGTGACTTTCGCGTTTCTCTTTAGAAGCGTGAGACCCACATTCAACAAGAAGCTGCGCCAAAATGCGACCAGAAACACGAGATTCGCGTCCAGCTCCAAGATGCCAAGTTCAAATGTGAACTGTTAAGCCCTCACCCCTATGGATTTGAGACTAGTTCTTCAAATACTCCTGTAACATATCTGAGGAACTACTTGGCGAGAAAGAGAGTGCTCATCAAATTGCTTCTCAGTACCATTACAAGCAGCTTATCTTGACGGTGCTCTCTGATTGTCTTTGCAATTTTCAGATGACTAAGCCGTCAGTTTTTAGCCGATTGTCAAAAGCTTCAAACTCAAACTCTGCCAAGAGGCGACAATCTTATAAGAAGAAGTCATTCTCTTATGCAGAATACCCGGAGTTGACTTCCAACATGGGGGGTCCAAGCACCACACCAAGCAAGTTGAAAGAGAATCAAGTTGCCCTTAGTTCTAAGGAGTCGGATAGTGAATGTTTCACAGGCTCAAAAAAAGTACTGATTGAGCCTGTATAAATTTATCGACGTACTTGGATCCGAACCGGAGCAATTTCCCTAATCGACTACAATTTTTTGGCTAAAGTATTGAAACAGACGATGAGCACTATGTCATTATGGGATCCCATTTATCTATCTCTTCTAGGAAGACAGAAGCCTTCGCATATATAGCTGATATTCCAGAAGAGATAGCCAGAAACTTTAATGAGCAAGCTCGAGTGCAATAGGTGCTGCACAAGATGCTTCAAGCCTAACACACGTGTGTTGCATATTTTCATATCATATGTGTCACATTTCTGCATTTTTATTTAAATAAAACTCTGCTATTAATATATTTTTATGTCCAGTGGCGTGCAGGGTAACTACGGAAGAAAAGAGAGAGAAAGGCAAATTTATCCAATTAAATCCAGAAGTTTAAAAGAAAAGGGATCATTCAAATGCAGATTTTGCAGAAGCTATCTTATCTGAAGATCGGGTATATCAGATGAGATAAAAACTAATTAAAAACCAAACAAAAAACGGACTTTTGAAGGCCCAATTGGTTGAACTGAAGAACAAAGGATATCTCGTCAAATGCAGAATAGAATTTAAGATCTAATAGGATAAAAGGATAGGGGACTGAAGGACGAACGCATAACCATTTGATCCTAGCCCTAAGGCCAAGATTTTGCCATGGAAATGTGGTAAGAGCCGCATTTTCGTGACCTTCCCTCTGAATCTGGGGGAGCGTTTGCTCCGTCATCTCTCTACACGTCTCCCTATCATTTCTTCTTTATAAATATCCCGCACATCAGAGGCAAAGAGACAAAGACTAAGATTAATTTTTTAGTTTATTTTTAGGGTTTAAAATCATTGTTAAATAGTTTATAAGAAGTTGTATCTTATTTTTATTTTAGTCCATCAACATGTGAGACAGAGGGAAAAAGAGTGTAATTAACTATTGAAGTGACAATCAAAAGAGATTCACCTTGCTTGTCTCTACTCAATCTTACTGGTATGTCTATGCTTTTAATTCATTCCATTGTTTATTCTTTCTTCATTATAAGTAGCTAAATCGATTTTTTGGGCTCACTATTCTTCTTCTTCTATGAGTTTTCTTCTTGATTGATTTCTATAAAATGGAACCTAATGAATCATATGAATGCCTAGATTAAGCCTTCCATATTGGTGAGTGCTCTTGAAGGCACATAAGGATGGAATTGGACTTTGAACAAACTCTTGAAGTTGATCTTAAAATGAACTTGTTTTTATTCCATGCTTGCTTTATTACTTTGATGGTTTAACATTCAACTCCAAAAAAGATTTCAAAATTAAGTTCGATTTCTAAAAATTATCTTATGTGTTTTACTTCATCTCTTTTACAAGTCTTTGCCTATGACCTCATTGAGGCATTTTAACTTTCAAGAAAACAACACATGGTTGAATAATAGAATAGTGAGCCCGGATCTTTCTTTATTAAATACCAACAAAGACAATCTCTTCACATTTCTTTAAAATCATCTTCTCCAAAACCTTCTCCAAATTTTCAAGTTTTTTTAAATTAATTCTTTACTCTCGATCTTCTTTTTCATCTAAAAAATATAAACACTAAAAGTTATTTTTCTCAAAATACTGAAAAGCTTGCATCGCATCTCTCCTCGTGGACACGACCCGTTAGTTCTAAGCTACACAGTATTTCTCTTATATTTTCACAATCAATTTTTGGCGTCGCTGTCTGGAAGGGAACGATATTCTTGTGTATTAACAAATTTCATGTTTTGTTTCAGGGTTAAAGAAATCAGATTGAGTGTTCAAGCATTGCAGAAGAAGTCTTGTGATCCTGTGCCCCTACTCTAGAAAGTAGGAAACAGGATTTCAAGAGTTTCCAATAGAAAAATAATTTTTTGTGGGACTACTAAAAACTCTTTTTTGTAGGACATATTGCTCTACAAAAATAAGCTTTCTTAATTGCTAGCTTTTACACTTGATTATCTCACAATCCTATTTTTTAATACAATAGTACTTGGCTGATTGTAATTATTTTAAAAACGTTTAAACTTGCATATCTAGGCATTTGTCTAATTACGTTTCATTTCAATTACTGCTGAAGAAAGCTGAAGACACGCTATGTATGCATATTATATAGCTTAGGAAACATTTTTGAGTGATTACTTGTTGAATGTTACTTTTCTATATCTTGCACACTTTACACTAAAACATTTTAAGGGCAAAACCCAATAAAAGATAAGGTGGGGAAGTCATTACCCTTTCTTAGCCTATAAATCATCTCTAAGCATGCACAACCTAAGGCTAATTTAAAATATTATAGACGTTGGCCTTAGGGACATCTCGAACTCATTAGGAGGTTATCCAAAGGGGAAAAATGTTAGAATTTGACTCCTGTCAAATCGGTGTCAAAGAACAGGGATTGAGGGGTGAAACCCCGAAGGCTAGTGGTTTGACTTAATTAGGCCAGTCGCTTTTGCGCGGATACCTCCCACCAATCTTGCCCCGACCTGGCTGATTAGCTTGTGGTTATACCTCCTATGGACAATCAACAGTTATGAGTTGTCTAGGTCCAAGTTCTTTTAGAATAGGCGTTGTTGAATTTTTTTTCTTTTTGACTAATTGGTAAGCTTGTTTGAGTCTTGGATCTTCGGAGCTTTCTTCTTTTAAATCTTGTATATCTTAGAAAATTGGACTGATAATCGGTTAAAAATTGATTATTTGTCTGGAGGAAGTGTCATGGGGATTGACTCCAAATAACAGTGGATAAAATATACTACCACCAGTTGGCACCCCACTTGTCTGCACTGGGATGGTGAAATGAAAACTGGTTTCTCAGAGTGTTGTTTTCGCTTGTTGCTTAAATAGTCTCTTAAGTCCGTGTTAGCTGGACCCAATTGATCCAACATGGGGACTTGAGGAGATTGAAAGTTAGCTCTCATGGGTTGAAAAGCCATGTTCTTAGCCTTAAAGGCTTCTTCTTAGTCGTAGGCAAGCTAAGTTAGCTTCACCAGATGACTTAGCTTCGCATGGCGAAGCTGGCATAGCACATAGTGATTTAGCTTTGCAACAGGAAGCTAACCTAGCACTATTAAGCTGTGTTGCTGCTTTTAGCAAAGCTGAATTAGCTTCGCTACGCACTTGTGCAGTGCTAGAGCCAAGCGGCGCTTTGGCTTTAGCCTCGCTGGATTAGCAGGCTTTTTCTTAGCTCTGTTGAGAGCTACCCCAGACATCTTAGCCTCACAGCTAGAGGATATGGGAGCAGCTCCGCCAGAAGCTAAGGGAAGAAAATTATCTCTAACCTCGGCGAGGTTGAGTTAGTCTTTATAGACACTATTATGACTCATGCAAAGCCATTTTAGTCTCACTGGAGACTGTAATAGGTCCGCATGAGATCTTAGCTTCAACATAAGCTTGTTTACCCTCATAGTAGGCTGAAACAGGCTCGTACAGGGTCGTACTAGTCTTAACAGAGACTGGCTTCCAAGCCTTGGCAAAAGGAGTTCTGGCAAAAGAAAATTTTCTGTGCTTTTGCACATTCAGGGGGTTTGTGGTGCCCTCAGAGAATAGTTGCTCAAACTTTTCTTCGTCAAAGTGAATGATCAACATCTCAATAATATACCCGAGGATCTAGTCAATGCATTGTGGCACGATTTTCTCATTAATGGAGAAGACCTTCCCCAGCAGAGTCGCCATCTTTTTTTCTATTGAAAATTGCGAACGGAATAAACTTACAAAATTTTGAAAAAAAATTATAAGTAATTAAAAAAATTATAAGTGTTCTCTTCTAGAGTTTCTAGGAAAGTGTGTCGGTAGGAGTCTGATCACACGTGACCACTTTGTCCCTTTGACCACACGAACAATCAGTCTTTGAGTCTTCTATTAAGAGTTCCTTCTCGCTTGGTTTTAAAAATTCCTTGAGAATGAAAGATTTAGAGTATTAACACCCGGAGTTTATCCTTAGAGGATTAAAGAAATAAATCTCTGAATTTCTTAGAAGCTTTAGAGGATAAATCTCTTGGTTAGGTAAAAGTGATGTCCCTTTGCTTAGCTTCAGAATAGGCTATTTATAGGCACTGCAGGGGTATAACTGCCCCTAAAAATTAGCAAAACTGAAATAGTCTGGATAGCCTCGCATGTGAGGCTAATGCAGGCTCTGTGCGAGTCTAGAAAGCTTCAGGCGAAACTATGTAAGCTGTCGTGCGAGCCTACAACAACCATTTTGGCTTTTTAAGAGGGCCACATTCCTCTTAATTATCTCCCTTAATGGGAGATAATGAGGGAGTAACTACCCATTTAAAGTGGGCATCAATACCACAATGTAGTGGGTGGTTATTCCACTAATCTCGTTCAGGGATTTGAAATGGTCAATATGACCAAAAGCTTCATGCTGAGCCAGCCTTACTGCAAGTCTAAAGTTCCGTGAGGAGCTAATCCAATGCGGAGCTTACCCACCACGAGGCTAAAGCTTCATGCGGAGCTAACCCACCGCGGGATTAAAGGTCCAAGCAAAGCAAAGCTTTGAGTTAACCATTTTAGCTGTGTGTCGACTGTCTGTTCAACTATCTGCAACCTATCTTTCAAAAGTGTCGACATGTTAGACATTGTTTTGAACAGTCTTAGAATTATCTGAGATTTTATCTTTTAGAAGTGTCAATAGTTAACTCTGAGATCAGTGAATTATCCAACAACATAATCATTAAAGCTAAAGATGTTTACTTTGAAAACATCTTTCCTTTCAAATCTAGAGTCTCTTTTGATTCTTTCTCTATTCCTTCTTCTTCTGATATTTCTTCATCTAGTTCTACTCCAACCACTGATATAGAACCAATGAGGAGCAAAAGAACTAAGATGGCAAGGGGCTTCAGAGAAGATTTCTTTATCTATATCTTGAAGGTGATCCTAGATCCTTCAAGGAAGCAATTGATTCATCTGAATTTCTTTCCGAAAAGAAGCCATTGAAATGTGATATCAAATCCATTACAGAGAACAACACTTAGTTATCACTGATCTTCCTCTAGGATGCAAACATGTAGGATGCAAATAGATATTTAAGAAGAAATTCAGATCTGTTGGTACTGTCGACAAGTACAAAGTCAGATTAGTTGTTGATCGAGCTCACCTGCACACAGAAAAATACAGAAGTGTAAAAGAATGCTAGGTCCTCAATGCTACCGTGTAGCCTAGGGCTAACGGGTCATGATCCATAGGGAGGGATAGCGATAAAAGTGTTGTATAAGTCTTCCTCTTAAGTTACTACACCAGTTACAGTTCTTTTTTGTTTTAAAAGAAAAGAAAAGGAAACATTAAACAAATTAGAAGGAAAGTAGAAGGTAGATGAAGAAGATGGTGTTGATGTTTTAATTACAAGGGAAACTAAGATAAAAAAAGAAAGAAATTAAACAAGAGAATAAAAAACATACCTTGGAATAATAACGAAAAGTAAGCATTCAATTAAGTTGATTAATGATGAAGAGAAGTGGGATGTTCCATTGGCTGTCACTCTCAATATAACTAACTTTAAAGAATATTATATCTAGTGTCACTCTAAATATAATTCTTCTTCTATTTTCTGTCATGAATCTTTCCCTAATCTATGCTATAAAGAAAGCATGATTAAAAAGAAGGCATAAAGAAAGCAGATAAAAGTAAATAAAGCATTTAAATCAAGTAAAAATAAAAAGAGTATTGAGTTGTCATCATCAATTACAATCACTCCGTCTTCTCTTATAATTCTTTCTCTCAAATTGAAACTACAATGAACAATTGGAAAGAAGAATCCTAACTTTAAAACTCTCTGCGGAGTTGTACCCTCTCTGCCTTCGAGGTATGCAAGTATTTATAGGAGAAAAGGCCCAAGGATAGATGTACGAGATAGGGGGAGCTGGCTTTTGCCGCATTTTCGTGGCAGCATCCTGGCCGTAGGCCAGGATCAGGGAGCCGTTCGTCCATTGATTCGTCCTCTATCCTTTTATCTTCTTAGATTTTGAATATCTGATTTAGATTTAACGATCTATCTCTTTATCCTCAGTGAAACCGATAGGGTCTTCAAATAATCCATTTTTTCCTAGAAATTTGATGATATTATCTTATCTAATATATCTAGTTTTCAGATAAGATGGCTTCTTAAACCTTTGGATTTGAATCGATCCCCTTTCTTTTGAATTTTTAAGATTTAATTGAATAAATTTGTCAATCTCTCTCTTTTCTTCTTTAATTACCCTTCACGCCACTAGATATGAATATATATCAAATAGCAACATTTTATTATAAATTAATGTAGAAATGTGACACATGTGATATTAAATATGCAATGTACGTGTACGATCACACCCCCACACTTATCATTTGTTCGTCCTCGAGCAAAAAAAAAAATGAAACCAACCTAACTCACTTCGTAGGAATCACGTTGCATTTAGCATGTGCAACAAGCCATTAACCTCTAGGTTATCCCTAGAAGATGAGTTTTGTCTCGTAAAATTTTTCAGTGGATTACACTCACAAAATCCATAAAGAAAGAGAAACAAAGTGTTAGTATTTTCGAAAATGCATTTTTAAAAGAAAAGAACTATTTGAAGAATTTTGTAAGACTTAAGCAATCTAAAAGTTATAGGTATATCAAACTTATTCATTCCTAAACTTAGTCTCTATTTAAAACTTGTTATCAATAAATATTAGGAGTCAAAATTGTATTTCTCATCTAGTTTATTATTTTACCCTAAGTTACATGCACCTTTGTAACAGTAAAATTTCGGCACATGATTCTTTAACTCTAACTCATATGCCTTATTTTTATATTTTTTTGGTGATATTATCCCTTAGTGTAGGTCACCTAGAGGGCGGGTGAATATGTGACTAGCAATCTAACGCAAAACTAATGCGGAATTAAAAACTAATTATGCAAACTAAATAAACACACTTTGTATACCCAAAAAATGAAGCCTGATCAGTCACATATTTTGCATATACAATGTCACCTTACCATACTTTTTAGCTAATAAATCCTATTAATAAGTTTTCTTCTTCTTTGTTTATTGTAGGCCCAATTGCTAAAAGAAAGAAAGGAGAAACAAGCCCAAAAGCCTATCAAATTCTGATTTAATTTAGAATAAATTCGAAATCAAGGAATCAAGGCAAATCTTGGCATATCAGAGAGGTTGAAAATCGGTTGAAATGAATCTCCCTGAATCAAGCGGTTGAAGCCAACAAATCAAAGGCTTTTTCGTCAAATCCTAGAGCAGAAACGAGAAAACCAGAAGAAGATACAGGAGAATAACCAAACCGAGAGAGCCACCCAATTGGGTGTGGCCATTTGGCCACACTAGGGCCACGGAAACGCGGCCCTAGCTGCATTTCTGTGGCTCTGTTTTGGGGGAGCATTTGCTCCCCCAATCTTCTTATGACTTCCCCCTCTGGTTTTTCCCTATAAATACCAGTTTCAACAGGGCAAAAAGGAGCGAAAACTAGGATTAGAATTTTGTTTACACTTTAAGGTTTAAGCTCTTTGTTAGATAGTAAAAAAGTTGTATTTTTATTTTACGATTTGTAATTCAGTACAAATACTTGTGAGAGAGGAATTGAGTGCTTGTACTTGAAGATTGAAGTGACATCAATACAAGAATCGAGCTACTTTTTCTTCCACTCATTTTACGATATGTTTTGCGTTATTTACTTGTATTTTTATTTAACTTCCATGAATAGCTAAATCGATTTTCTGGGCTCACTATTGTACCTCTCTCTAATTCTTCTTCTTTTTTGATTTTAATGAAAAAGACCCAATGAATCATTTGCATGCCTAACTTAAAGTCTTTCTTCTTGAAAGTATTCTTGAAGGCACATGAGGATGGGTTTGAATTTTTAAACTCATACTTCTTTTAAGAACGTCTCTTGAACTTGTTTTTATCTCATACTTGCTTCTTCGCGCTTGATGATTTAACATTCGATTCAAAATGGTTTCTTAAAGAAAAGAGTTAACTTTTCCAACCATCTTATATGCTTTACCTTAAACTTTCTAAAGTCAACTTTAAGTTTTACCTATGATCAAATTGAGGCACTCAGGATTTCAATAGAAGAATAAACGGTTGAGTAGTGAGATAGTGAGCCCAGATTTTCTTCTTCTTATATTTAAAACAACCAAACAATTTTAAAGTTTTTTAAATCACCTTCTCCAAAGTCTTCTCCAAAGTTGCAATTTCTCTTTTAATCATCTCCTTCTTTCCATTATCTTTTCAATTAAAAAAATGAGCATAATTCTTTGTTATTAAATGAAACACTGAAAAGTTTTCATCGTATTCCTCCTCGTGGACACGACCCGTTAGCCACAAGCTACACGGTAATTTCTTAACTCTTTGATTGTTCTTCCATTTTAGTAATCAATTTTTGGTGCCGTTGCCGGAGAGGGAACGGTGTATTTGTTTTTTAACAAGTTTGGTGTGTTATTTCAGGGACTTGAAGATTCAGATCTAGCATTCAAGCTTTGCAAGAAAAGACTTGCAAATTCTGTGCCCCTACTCTCGAAAATAGGAAACAGAATTTCAAGAAATTGCGTTGCAAAAGTTGAAAATTTCGTTGGACTACTAAAACTCTCTTTTGCAGGATTGCAAAAATTAAGTCTTTGTATGTTATATTCTTGCTATATCTGCTATCCACCATCCCTGTTTTAATTTAACAGTAATTTGAGTGATTGTTAATTGCTTAAAAAACGTTTAGACTTACATTCTAGGCATTTGTCTAATTACGTTTATTTTACAATTACTGTTGAAGATAGCTAGAGACAAGGTACATATGCATAGCATATAGTTTAAGAAACATTTTGGGTGATATTTGCTTTTGAATGCTACTTTTCTATATCTTGCACACTTTGCACAAATCAATTCTAAGGGCAAAACCCAAGTCAAGATAAGGTGGGAAAGTCATTACCCTTCCTTAGCCCACAAACCATCTCCAAGCACGCACAACCTAAGCCTAAGTAAAATCTGATAGACGTTAGCCTTAGGACATCTCGAACTCACTAGGAGATTATCTTAAGGGGGAAGGTGTTGGAATTTGACTCCTACCAAATCAGTATCTAGGAAGGGGATTAAGGGCCGAAAGCCTGAAGGTTGGTGGTTACTTAATTAAGGAACGTCTTTGACGGATAACCTTCCACCAATCTTGTCCTGACCTGGCTGATTAGCTTGTGGTCAAAGTCTACATTATACCTCCTGTGGACAATCAACCAGTTAGGAGTTGTCTAGGTCGAGGTTACCTTAGATTAGGCTTGGTTGATTACTCTTATTGACTGTTGGTAAATTTGTTTGTGATTGTGATTATGTTTGTGTATGCAAGTGTGGTCAAGAGACTCTAATTCATCTAGGTTGACTAGAAACACATCACCACTCAAGTTTGAACCAAGACCAGATCCGATAATGGCTCAATCAACATCATTGCAGGATAGGTCTATCCATTAGAACCTTACTTCCATCTTGCATTCTACTTCCATCGGTTGGTGAATACAATTTTGAGCTTAAGCCTCAATTCATCAACACACTCCCCAAGTTTCACGGCTTAGAGTCTGAAGATGCTTACTTCTTCATAAGAGAATTTAAGGAAGTATGTCTAATGATGAAAATCTCACACCTTGTAGGCGATGCTATTAGGTTGAGATTTGTCCCTTTCGCTCTTAAGGACCTAGCAAAGAAATGGCTTTACAGCATACCGGCCGGTTCTATCACATCTTGGGATTGTTTCATCAAGGTCTTCTTAAAGAAATTCTATCCAATTCATAAGACCGCTCTCATTAGGAAGACAATCATGTAATTCAAGCAAGAACCGAGTGAACCGTTCTGGAGATACTTTGAACGCTTTAAAGATCTCCTTGTCCAATGTCCACATCATGGAATAGAGAAATGGCGACAATGCAAATTCTTTAAGACGGTTTAGACTATTCTACCAAAACCCTCTTAGAAAGTATATGCCAAGGGGGATTCTTGCAGAAGGATGAAAATGAAGGATGGGATTTGTATGAAAACCTTGCTGAAAAGACCATCCAATGGGAACCTACTAGTGAGACATCTAGGAATCCAAACTCCATCTCTTCAAAATGAGGTCTCTTATCGAATCATCCATCACTAATGAGGCTAAGTTAGCTAACCTAGCAAGAAGACTGAAAGCTCTAGAAACGAAGGAACCAAGTCCAGTCAATCAAGTCAGCCCAAATCAATTTCTAACTCCGGACTGCACTACTGTCAAGCCATGAATTATGTGTTCGAGGAGTGCCCTGTGTTTCAAGCTCAGCAACAATACCATGAACCGATGAATGCGGCCTTTTTAAGGCCGAACAATAATCCTTATGAACCAATGTACAACCCTAGCTGGAGAAATCACCCTAATTTCTCATGGAGTCACAATAACAATGACCATTCACGATCAAATCATGCTAGCCACTTCCATCATGCCAATAATTCTTCCAATCATCAGCCCAACTTTTCCAATTTCTATAATAATTCTCCCAATCATCCACCTAGCTTTTCAAACTATCAACAAAACTTTCCCAACCAAGCTCAACAATCCTCCTTCCAGAATCCTCAACTAGAAAGGAGAATGACTGACTTTGAAAGAAACATGGAAAGATACATGAAAAACCAAGATTCTCTCATGCAAACTATATAGAGGTTAGAGGTTCAAATGAGCCAACTAGCTACTCCACAGAATGAGAGACAGAAGGGTACCCTTCCTAGTCAGCGAATAACCAATCCTAGGAATTCTCAACAAGCTCATTTGGTTGAGGAACAATCATTAAATCAATATAATATTGTTCATACATTGAGGTCAGGAAAGAGAGTTGATAATCAAGTGTCAATGTCAACCAATCCCATTCAGCACAACCACAATCAAGCATCCACCTCATCTAATCCAAATCCTTCCAAATCTGACGAATCTGAAAAAGATAAGTCAATCAGTCAGGTGCACCAGCCTATAGTACCATTTCCTAATAGGCTGAAAAACAACAAGCAAAATCCACACATGGACAAGATAATGAGATATTTAATCAAGTGAAGATAAATGTGCCACTTTTGATGCCATCCAACAAGTCCCTTCCTATGCTAAGTTCTTAAGGACATATGCACCAAGAAGAGAAAGACTAATGTACCAAAAAAAGTCTTCTTAGCCACTAACATTAGTGAGTTATTATCGGGTCCGATCCCTGTCAAGTACAAGGATCCAGTAGTCCCACCATTGCCTGCACAATAGGACAAGCCGAGATTAGTCGTGCACTTCTTGACTTGGGGGCAAGTACCAACTTGCTTCCATTCTCAGTTTATCAACAACTCGGGTTGGGCGATCTTAGTCCAACTCGAGTCACTATCCAACTGGCTGACCGTTCAGTAAAAGTTCCAAAAGGGGAGATTAATGTGTCCTGATCCGAGTAGGGGAGTTTATTTACCCTGTCGATTTCATAGTTCTGGAGACACAACCTGTGTCCAACTCCAATCATAAGGCTCAAACTCCTGTTATCCTAGGGCGACCATTCCTTACTACTGCCAATGCCATCATCAATTGTAGGAATGGGTCCATGAGATTAACCTTTGGGGACATGACTAGAAAAGTCAATGTCTTCAATCTAGGAAAACAACCCCGCGATTTGAGGACCAAACATTTGAAGTCGACCTAATTGAGAACTTAACAAGTGAACATAGGGAAGAATTGGAACTAGAAACTGAGTGTGACTTTGGGTTAGAGTATGACGACTTTAATCTTGATCAGGTTTTAGATTCTGATATGAATTGGGCATTGAACCCTATTTCACCAATAATGGAGCCAACAAATTTGACTAGTCCTTCCAACCAGCCTTCCTCTTCCTTAAAATTGAAAGCCTTACCTGCGCATCTCAAGTACGTCTATCTAGGCGAACAAGAGACCTTTCCTGTCATCATTGCCTCCCATTTAAATGACGGGGAAGAAGAAGATCTTAAAGCAATTCTAAGAAAACATAGGGAAGCCATTGGTTGGACTATGACTGACATAAAGGGATTAAGTCCGACCATCGTTCAACATCGCATTCATCTCAGTGAAGATGCCACACCTAAAAGATACCCGCAGCGTAGGTTAAACCCTATAATGTAAGAGGCTGTTCATGCTGAAATTGTAAAACTCTTAGACAATGGGATAATTTATCCCATTTCTGACAGCCAATGGGTCAGTCCTGTCCAGCGTTTCAAAGAAATCCGATTTCACCGTAGTGGAAAACGAGAACAAAGAGTTGGTCCAAGCTCGACTTCCCACGAAGATCTGAGTTTGCATTGACTATAGGAAGCTTAATGCTGCAACTCGTAAGGAGCATTTTCACTTCCCTTCATTGATCAAATGCTTGAACGTTTAGCGGGTCACGAGTATTACTGTTTCTTGGACGGTTACTCGGGGTATAATCAGATCTCTATTGCTCCTGAGGACCAAGAAAAGACTACGTTCACATGTCCATTTGGGACATTTGCTTATCGTCGAATGCCTTTCGGCTTATGCAATGCCCCAGTAACGTTTCAACGCTGCATGTTGAGTCTTTTCTCTGATATGGTAGAATGATTCTTAGAGATCTTTATGGATGATTTCTCCATCTACGGAGATTCATTCACTCAATGTCTCCACCATTTAGAACTTATCCTCTAACATTGTGCTGAGAAAAATCTGACACTGAAGTGGGAGAAATGCCACTTCATGGTAAAATATGAAATTGTTTTGGGTCATGAAATCTCCAAGAAAGGAATTGAAGTGGATAGAGCCAAAATGAGGTTATTGCTAAGCTTCCCATGCCCAAATGCGTTAAAGACATTAGATCCTTCTTAGGACATGCTGGTTTCTACCAAAGATTTATTAAGGATTTTAGTAAAATTGCTAGGCCCTTGACTAATCTGTTAGCTAAGGATGTGTCCTTCACTTTCGATACTGAATGCATGAATTCTTGGGAAAAGCTTAAGAGAGAGCTTATTCTCTGCACCGGATTGGTCTAAGCCGTTCGAAATCATGTGCGTTGCTTCCGATTTTGCCATAGGCGCTGTCCTAGGACAACGCATTGATAACAAGCAGCATGTGATTTACTACTCTAGTAGGACTCTCAACGATGCTCAATTGAACTACACTACCACTGAGAAGGAATTCTTAACAGTAGTGTTTGCCTTAGAGAAATTTCGTTCCTACCTACTAGGGTCCAAAATCACCATTTTCACCGATCATTCTGCGCTTAGGTACCTCATGATGAAGAAGGACGCCAAGGCCCGACTCATTCGTTGGATCCTCCTTCAAGAATTTGATCTTGAGATTTGAGACAAGAAAGGCGTAGAAAATATCGTTGCTGACAATCTCTCACGAATCCCTAATTCTCTATGCAACAAATTGCCCATAAATGAGGATTTTCCTGATGAAAATCTCTTAGCTATCTTTAGTGAACCTTGGTTTGCTGATATAGCGAATTACTTAGTCACAAATCAAACTCCGTCTCATTGGTCCAAAAATGATATATACCGGTTCTTATCCCAAGTCCGGTTTTTCTTTTGGGAGGAACCGTATCTTTTTAAGTACTGTTCTGACTAAATTATTAGAAGATGCATTTCCGATGAGGAGGTTAAGAGTGTTCTATCCTTTTGTCACGAACTTGCATGCGGTGGACACTTCGGTCCCTGCAAGACTACTGAAAAAGTGCTACAAAGCGGGTTCTATTGGCCCACTTTGTTCAAGGATGCTTATGAATTTTGCAAGACGTGCCCTAGATGTCAGATAGTAGGAAGGATCTCAAAACGAAATATGATGCCCCTCAACCCAATTCTAGAAATAGAACTCTTTGATGTTTGGGGCATCGACTTTATGGGTCCATTTCCTAACTCATTTGGAAACCAATACATATTGGTTGCTGTGGACTATGTGTCCAAGTAGGTAGAAGCCATTCCTAGTAGAACTAATGATAACAAAGTTGTCAACAAGTTTTTGAAAGAGAACATTTTTTCACGCTTCAGAACCCCTCTTGCTATCATCAGTGATAATGACACTCACTTTGCAATAGATCCTTTGAAGCTCTTATGCGAAAGTATGCCATAACTCACAAATTGTCCATACCTTATCATCCTCAAACCAGTGGACAGGTTGTGGTTCCAATAGACAAGTCAAGCTTATCTTGGAGAAGACTGTGAACCAAAACCGGAAAGATTGGTCCACCAAACTTGTAGATGCCCTATGGGCCTACAGGACCGCTTTCAAGACGATTCTACGGATGTCTCCTTATAGGCTAGTGTATGGTAATGCTTGCCACCTACCTGTTGAATTAGAGCATCGGGCCTTATGGGCAATCAAACAGTTGAATTTCGACTTGACTAAGGCCGGTGACCTTCAGAAGTTACAAATTTCGAATTAGAGGAGTTAAGAAATGAGGCCTATGAAAATGCTAGGATCACGAAAGATAGAGTTAAGATTTTCATGATAAACACATCATAAGAAAAACCTTTGTACCTGGACAAAAAGTCTTACTCTATAATTCTAAGCTTCACCTTTTTCCAAGAAAATTGAAATCAAGATGGACTGGGCCATTCGTTGTAAAAATCGTGTTTCCACACGGTGCAGTTGAGATCAGTGACACCAAGAATGGAAATGACTTTAAGGTAAATGGTCAATGCCTTAAACCTTTCTTAGAATCGGTGCCGATAAATGAAACGGCTATGGGTCTTTTTGACCCCGTGTATCGGTAACTTCCCTCATTTTCATTTTATTTCATGCATCTACACATTTCTTTTATACATTGGGGACAATGCATTAGATAAGTTGGGGGAGGGTTAACATTAACATGACTAATATAACAACAAATATATATATATATATAATATATATATATATATATATATATATATATATATATAATATTATATATATATAAACTTTTTTGAAAGGTTAGAACAATATTTTGATATATTTTTTGTAAGAAATTAAGTCAATTTTAAGGAATAGGAAAATCATAATTAGGATTTCTTATACTTGGTCAAAGTCAGATAACTTGTTTGATTTTTAGGGTTAGGAAGAAAATTTGTGAGAGTAATTTAGTCTTGATATTTACCTTGATGAAATATGCACACTAAATACACTTACACACTTAGAGTTTAAAAATAAAGACTCTTATGCCTTACAAAAAAATATATGTAAAAAAATAATAAACAAATCTAATTATTGATTAGCTAGGTGCTTTGGCCTAAGCAAGCCTTGGTATTTATGCAAAAAGATAATTAGATAAGTTTGAAAAAATATATATATTAAATCCTCTGATTAAGCTGGGTATCTGTACCTCATGAAGTATGAGTATTCACGCCTAAAAGGGGTACATTTTATAAACCTTGATTTCGTGGCCTTGTCTGCTCGAGTGTTTAAGTCCTTAGGGGTGTTTTCTCACCTGGTGCCCTAAAACTGTCCGGTTTGGGTGTCACCGACTAAAGGCTCGTTACATGGGCAGATTAGAAAGCCTAATAAAATTGAGGAATAAATTTTACCAAAAATAAATATAAATAAGACATTGAACTTAATATTAAAGAACCATAGTCAACTTCACAGTCACGATGGTGCATACGACTCAGGATAAATTAATATACTAGATGAGAAGTACAATTTGACTCCTTACTTTGATTGATGACATGTTTTTGAATAGAGACTGAGTTTCGGAATGAAAAAATTTAATATTCCTATAACTTATAGATTACTTAAAGCCTTACAAATATACTTCAAATATTTTCTCCTTTAAAATGCTTTTCGAAAATACTAACTTTTTTCTCTTTCTTTATAGATTTTGTGGGTGCAATCCACTAAAAACCCTCACGAGACAAAACTCGTCCTCTAGGGGTAACCTAGAGGTTTAACGGCTTGTTGCACATGCTCAGTGCAATCGAGTGACCTGCGAAAATGGTCTAATAATTGATTAGAATTAGTCTGACGTTTTACACGAGGGCGAGCAAAAGATAAGTGTGGGGGTGTGATCAGTCACATATTTTGCATTTACAATGTCACCTTATCATACTTTTAGCTAATAAATCCTATTAATAAGTCTTCTTCTTCTTTGTTTAATGTAGGCCCAATTGCAAAAAGAAAGAAAGGAGAAACAAGCCCAAAAGCCCATCAAATTCTGATTTAATTCAGAATAAATTTGAAATCAAGGAATCAAGGCAAATCTTGGCATATCAGAGAGGTTGAAAACTGGTTAAAATGAATCTCCCTGAATCAAGCGGTTGAAACAACAAATCAAAGGCTGTTTCGTCAAATCCTTGAGCATAAACGAGAAAGCCAGAAGAAGATACAGGAGAATCACCAAACCGAGAGAGCCACCCAACTGGGTGTGGTCATCTGGCCACACCAGGGCCGTGGAAACGCGGCCCTAGCCGCGTTTCTGCGGCTCTATTAAAGAGGTTGGGGAGCGTTTGCTCCCCCAATCTTCTTATGACTCCCCCCTCTGATTTTCCCCTATAAATACCAGTTTCAATAGGGCAAAAAGGAGCGAAGATTAGGATTAGAATTTTGTTTACACTTTAAGGTTTAGGCGCTTTGTTGATAGTACAAAAGTTGTATTTTTGTTTTGTAATTTATAGTTCAGTACAAATACTTGTGAGAGAGGAATTGAGTGCTTGTACTTGAAGATTGAAGTGACATCAATACAAGAATCGAGCTACTTTTTCTTTCACTCATTTTACGGTATGTCTTGAGTTATTTACTTGCATTTTTCTTTAACTTCCATAAGTAGCTAAATCGATTTTCTGGGCTCACTATTGTACCTCTCTCCAATTCTTTTTCTTTTCTGATTTTAATGAAAAAGACCCAATGAATCATTTGTATGCCTAATTAAAGCCTTTCTTCTTGAAAGTGTTCTTGAAGGCACATGAGGATGGGCTTGGATTTTAAACTCACTTCTTTTAAGAACATCTCTTGAACTTGTTTTTATCTCATATTTGCTTCTTCGCGCTTGATGATTTAATATTCGATTCAAAATGGTTTCTTAAAGAAAAGAGTTAACTTTTCCACCATCTTCTATGCTTTACTTCAAACTTTCTAAAGTCAACCTTAAGTTTTGCCTATGATCAAGTTGAGGCACTCAGGATTTCAATAGAAGAATGTGAGATAGTGAGCTCAGATTTTCTTCTTCTTATATTTAAAACAACCAAACAATTTTCAAAGTTTTTTAAATCACCTTCTCTAAAGTCTTCTCCAAAGTTGCAATTTCTCTTTTAATCATCTCCTTCTTTCCATTCTCTTTTCAATTAAAAAACGAGCACAATTCTTTGTTATTAAATGAAACACCAAAAGATTTCATCGCATTCCTCCTCGTGGACACGACCCGTTAGCCACAAGCTATACGGTAATTTTTTAACTCTTTGATTGTTCTTCCATTTTAGCAATCAAAGCCGAATTCTCGGTGAAGGGCTCTGGACTTCTTCTCAAGATTCTCTAGACTAAGTGTTGAGGTATTACTTTAGCTCTCTTAATTTGATACAAGTGTGCACACAAGCACGATGACAATATCAATCATGTAAGGATATGATCAATATAATAGCATGCAATATATTATAACAACCCAAGAATCTAGATCAAGAAAGCACAAGTATATAAAGCATGTGAGAATGTAAATAATAAAAGCATGTAAGATATATAAACACAAGTGAGAGAGGGAGAGATAAGCAATCACAAACATGAGAAATTTGTTTCGAGGTTCGAACCACTTGCTCTACATTCCCATCTTCACCATTATG